>JASDQU010310264.1:26915-38406 GCA_032191745.1 Picea mariana
ATATATTACAGAAAATAAAAGCAAGCATATATAGAAATGGAAATACAAACTACTCTAGCATGGAATGCAAATGGTAGATACAATGAATGCAAATTCCTACCTACTTACCTGCACTTACCTATAAAGTCAAGTCTCTGCCCCCTGATAGGGTTTGAGGAGGTACCCGCTAACTGGTAATGAGCATCTTCTTCCTTCCAATGTAGACAAATAGTAGGCATCATTGACTGACTTTCTTCCAATTTTGAAGGGTCCAAGCCAAAATTGTGCATTTCCTTTGACATTAGTTGGCTCTCCCTTCTTCGTGTACCACATCCATACTATGTCTCCCTCTCTGTAATCTCTAGTTCTGAACTTGGTTGTTTCTTAAACAACCCTGGTGTATTGTGAAGAGGGAAGAGGGTGGGATTATGTTGTGAAAACTTCTTTTTGGAATGGCTGGATCAATACGATGTCTTCTCCTTTCCTTAACAACTTGACAGTCCCAACTTCCTTGTCTTTATACATGTTTAGGAGTTGTTGATAATTTTCCTTCTTTGGCCATTGTATCTGATCAAAATCTTCCTCGGTAGCAAAAGGCATATCATAAGGAGAAAATTTAGGAGGACTCTCTATGATTGGCTCATGTGCTTCATTAGTCTTGATGTGGTCAATAATTTCTCATACATGGATTTTGGTCATTGGCACATTCAGGAGACGACTTATCGTTCCATCATTCATAGGCACATTGATATAAGTGAGGTCCATCTCTAAAGTGCCTCCCAACATTGCAACAAATTTCTTGGACAACAACATTCTCCACACATCTGGGACATCTACTACTACAATGTCCATGTGGATCACTCTCTCGGGGTATCTTCCAAGACATACTTCCACATTCTCAATTACCCCATGTGTGGGTATGGCTCTTGACTCAAAATGACACACATTCCTGTAGGGTTGTCTGACCCTTAGGCCTAATTGTTGCATGACCTTTAGAGACATCATGTTGGAACCTGCCCCTAAATCCAACATACAGTTATTAAGGCACTTGTTATTTATCAACAATGTCATGAAGAAAGGTGGGTGTTCATCATACTGGACCCTAAAGTGATCAGCTTGTAGCATAATAGGAGGGTCCATTGGTCCATCTGATCCTTTGAAAAAATTATCAAATCTTTCTTTAACGGATGGTACCTTGATGAATTCTCTTAAGGGAATGGTTACATGCATCATGGCTAATGCCCCTTTAAAGTCAAAGTTTAAGTCCACTCTTTCAGCCTTGGGAATATTTTTAGGAAGGAGAAGGTGCATGGGTGGAGGCTTCATTTGGGATACTGCAGGATCGGTAGAGAGAGGTTGGTTCAATTTCTTTTGTCTAGTATACACTTGGAATTATTATTTCTTCAACTTCTCTCTTGATTCTTGGTCAAGGTTATTTATAACCTCCATCCTAGCCTTCCTGGATGCTTCCTTTATGCCCTCTTGATGTTCTTCAGGGGTAATGTTAAGGCAAATCTAAGGATCATCTATGGTACGGTCCATTATGTTTAGTTGGTTATGGATTCCATTTTTGTAAGGACATTCATGTTCCCAGTGTGACTCATTGCATTGCAGGCACCAAGGATTTTTATCCACCACATTTGTTGGCGCTAAAGTATTTGGAATCTCTTGATCATTCTTTGGTCTGAAAACTTGGTTCCCTTTCTGGAATTGACCCTTGTACGGAACCCTGGGGGCTTGTTGTTGAGTCCTCTCTAGGTTGACAATCTTATTCATCATTAGCTCTTGAGTTTTTACTATGCCATCTACAGTCAGTTGTAACTTAGCCAAACTAACACTAATGTCTGAGGTAGGTTCAACATTGTGGACTATCTTAGGTTTAGTGTCCATCCTGACTCTTGGGGATGAGAAGGGTTCAACTTTCGATGATAAAAGGATTTTTTTCGATCCTTGTGGCTACTTCTTGGGCTTCTTGGATCATTTGAGGGTTTTTGTCTCTGAGGAGATACCCTAGTTGACCGATAAAGGCTTTGGTATAAATGAACAAAAGGAAACTAGGAGATGGATGATGACTCATAGGGATTTTTTTCAAGAGGGTTTCAAACTTGCCGTGGAATTCTCTAATGGTCTCATTCTCTTGTTTCATGAGGTTTTTCAACCTTATCAGTAGCATATTGGGGTCTTCTTTGATACTCCATCGTTTGAGGAAAACTTCTTCTAACTTATCCATGGTTTTAATATTGCCATCAGGAAGACCATTGTACCAATGTCTTGCGCCATCATGGAGGGCAGCAGAGAACAATTTCATAGCCAAGTATTCAGCATCATCACTAATGGGACAAAGCTGAAAGAATGCCCAAAAATTGCTCATGTGATCCTCGACATTGATTGCATCATTACTGGTGAATTTAGGTAGCCATTTTTCATATTTGGGGGGCATTTGCCTAGGGTAGCTTGGTATAGCTGTCATGTCTAGCGGTTTGAAAAGATTGGACAACCACTGTCTTTGGTTATTAGCTTGGTTTGGAATAGAGGTCTGAGTTCCTGTGCTAGACATTGTGTTTAAGGGAATATTGCCTCCGAAAAGTGATTTTACTACAGGAGATTTTCAGGGAGGCTTTCTTCTAAAGGATTTGTGAGGGCTAGTGTACCTCCTTGTGGATTGTGGAGTCCCCAGATAATTTTCTTGAAATTATTAAAGAGATAAGGGAATCACCCTTAATGGAGTCGTTAGATAAAGGATTATCGAAAAAGTGTCGTTGAGGAAGATTGACTCAGTGTTCCTTGACAATGGTGCCAAAATGTTAACGTGCAATTTGTACTTTGACAGTAAAAGAGGTTAAAGGAGAGAAAATTGGTGTAACGAGAGACTATCCTATCATTGTCACCTCAATAGGATGTCTTTTTCTATTTAGGGTGGTAGGCCCATGGGAGACGTCCCCGGTGACCTGGGGGTTTGAGAAGACAAAGTCAAAGTGGCTAGATAAAGATCCCCTCTCACAAGTCACCATTGATCAGAAAGTCTGGTTTTATAACCAATGAAGAGATAATATGTCAAAGTGTACTTGCCCAGAACAAGGCAATAAGAAACTATATATATTTGCAAGTACACTTGTTGGTTAGCACTTCATAAAACCATATACTTTCTCGATAAAAGCAATTTGTTGAATATGATGAAGTAGACAGAAAATTACAACAACAATATTTATAAGGCAATACTTCACATTAAATGCCTTGCAATAGCTTCAAAAATGACTAAGAATCATTAACCATTGAAATCATAATACTAGCATTTGTTGAAAGCAAACAAGACAATGATTAAATCAACCTTTTCAATTGCTTTTGTAAGCTTTTAATGATGCATTTAATGGTTGTAGCTTACTTTGGTAACATCAACAATATAGTCAATAGATTAGGTTATTCTAGGGTTAGAAAGTGTTAGTAGGTTGCTCAAATGATAAGTTTTGATGGTTGTTTTGATCAATTATTCAAAGGAGGACTTAGACTAGTGCTTTTAGGGAAAATGGAGTCAATAATTTGGTAGCAAATGTTGGAGGAAATAAATGATAGTAAAAGAATTAAAGACAAGAGAGGTTGATAGACTGGAGTGTTGGTAATCCAAGGCTCCAATTATCAAACCCTAGGGGAAACTAACTACTAAGGTGTAGGTAACCCTAGGCCTTAGTAGAATTCCCTCCCTCCTTAACTCAAAGATGAAGCAATGGATACTTAAGGTGTTGCAATGGCAACGTCTTAGCACATGCTTCAAGAAAAATGGCCTTTTGACAAGATCTAGTAGGTGAAGGCTTTTGAAGCTAGGACAATAACATGTGTTAGTCTTCCTAGGGTTTAGTCAAGCAATTTCATAATCTTTAATGTAAATGCAAGAGAAATAAACTATAAGCATTCAATTAAGAAGAATTGCCGAAATATCACTTACATTCATCAAGAATAATCAAGAAAAACCCTAGTTGAACACTTCCACCAAGAAACTTGTCAAAATACTCCAAGATTTAGCCTTCCTCAACAAGTGCACCTAAAATTTCAGCCAAGAAACCCTAAGGAGGGCGTAAATTTCATTCCTCACAAGTGTGAGTGAAAGATGATGAAAAATAAAAGGGTTTAAACCCCTATTTATACAATACTAATGACCAGAATTAGGTCAAAAAGGACGACACGACCTGTTACACATAATATCCAGTTTTTACATTAAATGTCATAATTAAACCCTAAAACAGTTGTAAAGGTGACATCATGCCCCTTTAGGGTGACGTCAGGCCCTTTTTGGGCAACGTTGGCCTTCTGGAGCAAAACATTAGGCCTCCTTAGGCCTCAGGATCCTGCCACATGTGCCACTTGGCACACAACTTCCTACAAAACATCCAAAACGCTGGGTGACCTGGGTGGTGTCATGGGCCTTCCAAGGCCTACATCATGGTGTAAGGGACACAACCCCCTTGGGTCCAGGCCTGCCAGGCTTCCCCTAGTGAAACATCATCCTCTCTCTCTGGTGAAATCCCCTGATCTATCTTTGCCCTTGGCTGGGGTCTCAACATCCATCAGGTGGGATTTTATCCCTATCGAGGTCTGAACTAATCATCTCCCCACATGTACCTGTCCATCAGGTGTGGTCCTGCAACATCAACAAATACGCCCTCCACGGGCTCATAAGTCACATGGATCATATCAATGTCAATCACATCTAATCATCAAGTTATTTAAACATGTGCATGAAACCCCTTTTACATGGACAAGTGCTTAAAGACGTTATGTTTTTCTACAAACCAAGCTTGGAGGGCATGTCAGGACATCCCATTGGGCTAATGGTCATTGGATGTGGGATGTTCATGTTGGCATGTTTTATAGGAAGCGTGTGCTTGTCATTGATGGCAAGAACAACAACGTCGATGGAAAATAGGGAAAGCATAAGCTCAGGAGGAGAAGCAAACAATATGCAGAGATCAAAGCTCATAAGGGAAAGCGCAGTACAGAAACGTGATCAGGATCAACATCTCCACAGGACAAACCAGGATTGTTGAGAATTCGAATACTCGAATACCCGATAGTCATTGGATCACTTTTAAGTGGAAGGACATGATAAGCTAGAAGAACAACACCAAAGATAGATCAAGCCATCGATCTAAGAACATGATTGACGAACAACATCTAGTTCACATCAAAAGTTGTGACGAGGTTACTATTAAGGGAATCTCACTTCGGAAGAATTGGCAACTTGAAAGTTGAATTACCCGAAGCCCGAAATCCAAAATGAATAAGGACCATCAGATTTGGAGAAAATGTGATGATCATTAGATCAGGGAGAACCACGTCAGCAGACCATGTCTACAAGGAAATGTGGTAGACCAAGTTGGCAGACCACATCAATCGTCGGATTGAATTAGTGGAAGGACAGGATAAGCTAGGGCTGAGATCTGAGATCTTGATCACCCAAATTTCCATCAACCATAGGATCAAATTAAATGGAAGGATAGGATAAGCAAAGATGGAGAGCCGTTGGATTTAATCCAAGGCAAAGCTGCATCGCAGATAGATTGAGTCGTTGATCTAAGATCTTGATCAAACGAACATCATTTGTTTCGGGTCTAAAGTTATGAGGAGGTTACACTTCGGAAAAATCTCACTTTAAGAATTTCAAGTTGAGAACTGAAATACCCAAAGCCCGGAGAGTTGGAGAGCCAAAACAAATTCTCAACCCCTAGATCATCCGAAGTAAATCTCAATCATTAGATCATCCAAAGAAGATCTCAAGCATCAGATCATTCGAAGAAAATCTGGGCCATCTGATCCAGAGCGTTAGTTTGAGTGTTGAAATTCCCGAAGCCCAGAGACCCGGAGAGTCGAAATACATTCTTGATCGTTGGATCATCCGAAGTAAATCTCAATTGTCAGATCATTCGAAGAAGATCTCAAGCGTTAGATCATCCGAAGTGAATCTGGGTCGTCTGATCTAGAGCGTCAGTTTGAGTGTTGAAATTCCCGAAGCCCGAAGACCCGGAGAGCCGAAATACATTCTCGACAATCGGATCATCTGAAGTAGATCTCAATTGTCAGATCGTCTGAAGAAGATCTCAAGTGTTGGATCGTCCGAAGTGAATCTAGGTCATCTGATCCAAAGCATAAGTTTGAGATTTCAGATTTCAGAAGTCTGGAGACCCGAAGGAGATCTTGACCGTTGATCGAGAAAGGGATTGCAAAACTGTTGATCTGGTTGAAAGGTCAAATTCTCGAAGTGAACAAGGACCTTTGATTTGATGAGAACATGTGGCAAGAATCTGTGGACTCTAGCTAAAAGTGTTCTAGGAAAGCGTGAAGGTTGAGAATTGAAATCGTCAAAGCCCGGAGTAGTGAAGCAGATCTCGACCGTTGATTGAGAAAAGGGGACACATGACTGTTGATCTAGTTGAGAGGTAAAATCCCTGAAGGAGAGGTAGAGTCGTCGATTAAGAAGGACATGTGTTCACAGATCATCGACTCTAGAAGATTAGCATACAGAGGAAAGGAGGGTTTGAGATTTGAAACTCCCGAAGTTCGGATCACGAAATAAATCACAGATGTTGATTTAAGGAGGTTAGATCTGATCCGCAGATCGTGAAAGAACAAATCTGAATCGTTCGTTTAGGAGCACCATCAAGATCGTGAGATCGACGGTCTCATTGCATTGCGAAGGTGCGCGAACTTTAAAATGTTGAAGGCCGGCCGCAATCGAAACCACGGTTTGGGAGAAAGGAAACGTGGAGCTTTGTAGTGAATTGCAGGCCGAAAAGAGGGTTTCCCTCAAACCACCTTTTGCCATGCCTGCAATCACATGGTCACATGAGATCATCGCCCAAGGTCACATCAGTAGAAGATAGGGGAAGGAGCTAGTGCTGTTAGGTTCCACATCGGAGGTTACGCATTGAAAAGTCAAAAAGGCCTCTGCGTGTATAATACAATGATGCTGATCAAACATAATCTAATCGAAGGGTTGTTGTTTCACTTCATGGTTTTTTGATCAGTTATGATTCAATTACACTAACTGAATCATTGTTCTAGGGTGTTGGAATCATGGTTCTTGAGCGTTTTTTATTCTTGACCTGGGCGTTGGAGATTCAGAGTGTAACAGATGATGAGGGCATGAATAAAAGAAAGATGTCGTGATAGAGGAATGTTGTTGTTTCTCTGTAAAAAGTAGTCGAACTGTAAGAAATGAAGTTTACAGCATGAACTGAGGGAGAAAATATTGAGATGAAGAACAAAAGTTGGACAAAGAAAAAATGGTGAAAACAACTGACTGTACGAGAACTTAAGCGCAAGAAGATGCCAGCAGGAACACATTGATGCAGGCAGAGCATAACAGTGTAGCAGAACAATGATGAGACTAGTAAGCCATTGATAAATACTGTATCACTGTAATAAATTTAAGAAAGCAAATATTTATATCTTAGGGCGATATGGTGGTGCTAGGGAGGATTGTTGTCCTCAGAGTTTCAGGTGGGTGCTTGAACACAGGGAGTAGTAGCTTCCATCTAGTTGTAACCAGAAAAACCAGGGTGGTAGGGTGGTGCAAGGGAGAACCATTGTTCTCTGTTATACAGGTTGGTGCCTGTGTGACTGGAAGTTGGTGCTTCCATCTAGTTGGTGTTGGAACACTCAGGGAGTTGGTGCTTCCTTCTAGTGGGTGCTAGAGAAACTAGAGGGTTGGTGCTCTCTGCAAGTTGCAGCTTGTTAAAGAAGAGGTTGTAGCCTCATTTTGAGTTGGTGCTCAAATATTGATGATGTACAAAACTTAAAAGACTGCTTATCATTCTAAGAAGAAGAGGTTTTCTCCCTTTATGGGTTTCCTCGTGAATATTTGTTTTTGTGTATATCATATGTGTGATTGATGTTTATTATTTCTGATGTTCATGACTTGCATAATCTTGATGATCACTTGGAGAAGATTAATAATATTTCAATAGGCATAAAATTGTTTAAGCACAGTAACAACTGATTCATCCCCACTCTTAGTTGTCTTAGTATTTCCAACAGTTCCCGGGTGAAGTCAAATCCAGGCCATGTGAGTGGATGAGGTGGTAAGGGTTGTTTAGGCAATGGGTGCAGTGATAGCAGGGAAATGTATGGCTTACCTATGGGTGCCTATGAAGAGGGGGAGTTGCACCTTGTCATAGATGCAAATGTTACCAAGCCCATTCATGCCTTTTATCTTTTATTCTTTATTGCTTTTTCTTTCAAGAGATTAATTGGGTGACACTACCCTGGCGTGGTGACCAGTGGTGACAATATTACCCACAAGCATTTCATGGAAATGAGAAGGTTGGCTCGTGATGAGACCCCCTTTCTCTTAGCTATGACACCAAGAGCCACTAACCTGGCGTGGTGACCAGTTGTTGGTAGTGTCATAGCACTACATTCCCATGGACCTAATAGGCTGGCTCGTGATGAGACCGCCTATCCTCCAACTAGGTCTTGATTTATTATTTTTTATGGGTCCCTATATTTCTTGTTGAGAAATTTTTTATTGCTTTCTCAGGGATACCTGGGAAAAGCATCTCAAGGTTTCATTCTTTTGGCTTTTATCTTTTGCCGGATTCTTTTACCCTCTAGGCCTTTAGCCCCTTCTTCCCACAAGGTAAGGCACAACCCTTAGATATTTGGCCAAACCAATGCCCGGACTAGTGTAATGGGATGGATGAGCAGGAAAAATATGGAAAGTGGTAAGTATGGTGGGAATAAACGATGACCTTTCACGAACCTCCCTAGTGGCAACTCAAACCCTATGGGTACCAACTTACTAGGGCATCCTGTCATTCCCCCCAGGTGTGGTCAAGTGGAAAGGCATAATTTCCAAGCACACGTTAGAAGCAAAAAGAATTAAATGCACATATCTAAAGGTTTTGAGGATCAGAGTGACACATACCATGATACCCGGACTCATTACCTCATGGAGCAAGACCCATTTCTGTTGCAAGACCAGGCTGATGTGATGGATGTTGTTGTTGGTGACAAAGTGGAGGTGCTGAAGAAGAAAAGGATGGGCTCTCTAGGGCCATGCTCAAGTTGATCTAGCTCTCGGTACTCCATGTCTAGGACCTGTGGGCCTCAAGACATAATCTCCTTAGTTATTCCTAGGCTAGGGGATAACAGAGCCTAAAAATTAGGGGGTTGGAGCCTGCTTCCACTTGGAGTTGGGAAACTTGGAAGTTGTAGCTTCCTTTGAATGAAATATTTTATTATATAAGAAAAACATTCAGTGGGTTTTCACTTATATCTATTGTACATTGTGTATATCTTTTTCTGCTCTTCATTGGATATATTATATGATTGGAAAGTAAAGTTGTAAAAAGTGATAAATTGTACTTGATACTAATTCACCCCCCCTCTCAGTATCAACAAAGGTGATATTAAAGAGGGTTCTATACGTATATCTTTGATGGCACATATCTTTAATCAAATAGGATACACATGGTTGTCACATAACCCTCAGATAGTTTACATCATGTGTTGTTCATTATTTGTTGAGTCAAATATCCTTGTTTTCTCAAAGTTCATGATCTATTATCATTCATAAAAATAAAAATAAAAATAAAAATGTTTATGCATGATCCCAAAATAGTGGATTGGTATACATATGATCTAGACTTTAAATTTGGATCTTCATTGTTGATTTTTCCTTTCATAAATGAAAACCACGATGTGAATCTAAAACAAATCATTCAAGATACAATGTGCACTTCATATTTCAATGTTTTCATTCTTGGATATTGTTGGTCGTTGATCATCGTATACTACCATTTATCATGATTTTACAACGTGCTTGTGATCATAATCTAAACTAAGTGACAAATTTGTTATGCTTTGGACATCATATTTGCATTAGACCTTAGCATCCATTCACTTCATATACTAATTGCTGACATAAAAAAAATTAGGGATTGTTTTAGTCACTTTGGTTTCAGATTGTGTCATATATCAAACTAGGCTCAAAATTGTTCCAACGTATTTTTTATGTCAACAGACCTTGTCAACATTTCATATCAATCGGATATTGGCACCACCATGGTAAGTGCATTGACACATATGTAGGAAAAAGTATTCATTTTCCATCTTATGGATTAGTTTCAGAGGACATTGCCCAAGTCATAGTTTAAGTGTTGACCCATTGTTTAAGGTATTCTTGTAACACGTAATTCAAACCAGAAATTGAGTCTCTCCGAAGCTTTATTTCAATAACTTGTTTTATCTCTATCACCCATTGGACCTTAGAATATTAATTGATAAACCTAAATTCCATAAATTGGTTGGGGTCATCCTATGCTTGATTTTTTACACTTATAAATTTCGTTGTCCCTACATGGTAAAATTTTGAACATATGCTCATTGGTATTCATATCCTTTGAGGGTTCACTATATTGTTGCATGGACGAAATTTAAGGAACATTACACTTGCTTTTCATTAGTTACTCAATGAATGTTCTTGATTATTTCTCATTGGTTATTTGTGATCATCGAATGCTTATGATATGTTGCATACAACTGGAATATTCATGTGAAATAAACTAAGTAGTGCAATACTTTTGTATCTCGATTAATGTGCCATTGGTTAAGTAATTGTTGATTTTTTTTGTGAGCAACTTTCCAATTCAAGCATTTTTTACAAAACACACTCAAAGACACTCATCCTTGAGAAATCAACGGCCCGAAAATAAACACTAAGATAAAATTGATTAAACATTTTGTGTTTATAGCAAACCAACAAATGGATCATAAATTAGGGCCTTGGTGTAGGATGGAGAGCAAATTTTCCAAGGCCGCTAAACCAAAATAAAAGTGGTTAAATAGTACAAAATCCAATAGTAGGAGGAGGTGCTAGGAAAGCTCTTCTAACCCATGAGTTAAGCATGAGGTAGAACTTAGAGTAAATGTGGAAGATATCCCCTTTATGCTTGTACTGGTGTTTGTGAGATCACTTGGACTACTGTGTGTACGAGGATTTCCAAAGTGGGAGGCCCTCTAAGTGGAATTGCTTTCGGAATTTTGGCTTTGTTTCCCTGCCCATATGTGTGGTCCGACCTACAACTTTTATGCCTAGTTGTTGAATGTCAAGTGGTGACTTTAGTGGTTTGTCCTAGGAAAACTACAGAGGTGACTTCGAAGGGGAAATACCTGTGGTATCTAAGGAAAAAAAAATATTGTCGTTTCAACTCCTAGGGAGAGTGCTCTTCTGCATGGGGGTACTTGCACCCTCAGTGAATGTTGCGAGTAATTTACCATAAATGTTTCTCATACCTTTGCTAGGAAGACTTCAGGGACTTGATATCCCCCAGAGATTTGAATTTCAAAAGGCCATTTCAATAACGTGTTTGCCTATTGATTGCCCATATTTTATAAGAGTGTTCTTTGCGATACCATATCTAGTCCTTACTTGACTTACCTCACAAAAATACAACTAATAGGAATTGATGCGTTTACATGGGATGCTCGATCATTCCAAGCCTAAAGTGAGGAGTGAGTC
>JASDQU010310264.1:51617-76377 GCA_032191745.1 Picea mariana
TAAAGGTGATCCTATATATGACATTGAATTTGAGGGTAAAATTGTGGTAGATGAAATTGGACATGATGAGGAAGTTAACTTAGAAATTTTTGGAGAAAATCAACTAGTCCAAGAATTGAATGAAGAGTATGGAGTGGTTTGTCCCCCTCTCTATGAAAGGGTTACCATAAGTATTGAGAATTCCTTACCTCATGCCTTAGAAACTCAAACCTTTATTATTGAGTATTCTGATTCTCCATGTTTACTTTTAACTCATGGATACTCTCCTTATTTACCCTTGACTTCTGAGTGCTCTTACCCTTCCTGCCCCTCTTTGACATGTTATGCTCCTTTGACCAAGAGTGACATGGAGATTCAACAACTTCCATTTATACCTTAGTTGGAGTTGCCTTTGAAACCTATACTCCTTGATGTGTCAAGCGAACTCAATGGGTTGACCCACTATCTTGATTACATTAGCCCTATTAACCTTTGGATGGAGGAAATTTGCGGAGGTATGAACCAACCTTGGTATATTTTGGTCCTTGTTCTTAATAGACATGACCTTACTTGGTTTTCAGACTTATCCATAACTAAAATATTGCATGATACCCAATTGTTCCTTGACATATACATGTTTTTGCTAATAACCTAACATAAGGGAAGGTTTCAAATTGTTAATAAGTTCCTTGAGTGGTTGCACTAGATTTTTTATTGCACCTTGCAACCATGACCCTTAGTTAGGCAGCAGGGTAGGCATGAAGAATCGCTTTGAGCAATATATTAGAATTCATTCTCTTTCATGCATGATTGTTTTTCATTTGTGCGTTTACTTTCCTACATTTCCTGATTTGCTTGATGCATATTGATTTACTTAGACAAACTTTGCATATGTTTCACCTTATTTATTTACTGTCATGTTTAGACTTAGTGAAATTTTGATTCAACATAGAAGTTGTTTTTCATTTTTCAAAATAGGGTGGTAGATTCACCCCATAATTTTATGTTGTTTGTTGCATTTCATAGTGCGTAGGTCACATGTCTACGAAGATCCTAGAGTTCTCAAACACTCTTGCATAGAGTTCATGTTCTTGAGTAGGAGTTAGATGCTACCCTCCTAGGGGTAACAACCTTTGGACACCCTCACAAAGGTGTCATGTTTCTCCTTGCATGAGATATCATGCATCTCTTCATTAGATCCATACAGATTCCTTCCTTTTTCTCCATTAAGACATGATCGTTCTAGCTCATCCATGATGTAGCTCAGTTCAAACTAGATCTTCAAATGTTAGATGCACTTTGATGGTACAATTTCCTTCATTAACATTCCATGCATTAATGCTTGCTCAGACATGATGATATAACCTTCTAGCATGTTGTGAAGTTGTTAACACCTAACAATTGTTGATTATCATTTCATAACGTACATAGTTTTATTACTTGCATAGTAGTACTTTAGGGAACATGTTTTTTGTTAGAAGTGTGTCTTTTCCTAGAATAACTTCTACTAATGGATGTTCATACTAGATAGTGCCATCCTTATCCTAACCATGCTAATGTCATCTGAAAATGAAGAAGGCTTGTGTGTACAAATTTGCAAGTGAAAAAGTTATGTGACTTAGGCAATAGGATCAAGTTGCAAACACATAAACTTAATGAGTTTTTACTTAGCATGAGCAGCATAAAAATACATAACAACCATCAATAACAAACACATTAACACATAAAAATGATAAAGGAGTTCACCTGTCTCTTGGGCTACATCTCCTAGTCCAGCTTTCAATGGATCATTTTTATTAATGCTCAAAGTCTCAAAATCAGTGTTTTACAATGCCCAAAATGAAAAATAGATGGCTTCAATGGCTCTAGAATTTCCAAAAATCCCTAGTTGGGTTCTTTCTGAACCTGGTTTGGCAAACAACTGAGAAAAATACAACTCTGGATGTTTTTCCCCAATAGCTTGTTGTCTCTGCTTGCCAAAACACACATGTGTGTGACTAACTTGGCTCCCAAGCGTTTCCTATACCAAAAACCTAGCATGTGTGACCATTATGAAAATGGTGGCATAATGTCGAATGATTAGGGGCCCTGACACCTTTTCCAACAGAGGTGTCGGTCGCATGACCCATGTGGTCAAGCGCCGACCTAAACTTATGTGCTCATGGACTGGTCCGTTGGATCTCTGCGTTGGTGGTCATATGTAGAGTGGTTAGGTATATGTGACCAGGGCTGGGGCTAAGCCCTGACCCTTTTCCGCCCAGACCAAACATTACATCAAACTTAAATACAAGTTCTAAGGTATATGGTTAAGAAATAATGTGTAGGTGGGTTGGTGGCCCGACCTACATGGAGACTATGCCCATGGTGGAGGTCCCGGGTTTGACCTCCACAGACTCCATAAAAGTTAACCAACAAACCAATGACGGGGTGCCACGTGGTGGCCCCTGGCTGGGCCACGTGGCACCTTCCCATTCACCTTCTAATATGACACGTGTTAGTATTGGATTGGTCCACCTCAACACTTGCCAATTCACCTGCCTTGTCAGCTTCTATCATGTCATCACTTGACAACTCAACACCTACCACGTGTCTAGTACGGTCCCACTGCCATGTCAACAATACGATCTACACAGTCAGACTGTATGGACTGTACAATCTGCATTTTTTGCTTGTTTGGCAAAGTGGACAGAATGTGATATCTCTCACATATAATGTTTGTTTGAGTCCGTTTAAGTTGCATTGGGATCATGAGGATGAGATCTACGCCATGAATCCGTTTTCGAGCAATTCCGAGCACTTTGATTTTTGAGCATATTTTGATCCCTTGGATCACTCCTCCCCATTGGGAAGCTTTTGGACCTCCATAAGACTACTTTCAATCAATCTGAAGATGAGGGTACATTTTGCTCACTTTTCCAACCTCAATCCATTTAGCTTTTCTTGGATTTGTGCCTTTAAGACCAACACTAAGGTATTCCACATTCCCTCATTTTGAAGTTATCATCCTCTTGTCAAGGATTGTATCCTCATGCAATTCTAAAAGATATTATGGCGAGAAGTCATCTATGAAAGGAATTTGAACATGCTCTCCTTGATCATCAATCAAAGGAGGCTCATACAATCTCAAATTCTCAACATTAACAACTGCATACATTTACATATAAGGAGACAAATCTAAATGGAAGGTATTGTTACCAATCTTTTCAAGAATCTTGTAAGGTCCATATATAACTGGTTTCAGTTTTTTACCTTCTCCTTTAAGCCTTTCCTTGCTAATGTAAAGCCAAACTTCATCTCCAACTTGGAAACTGTGATCAACACAATGCTTGTCATGTCTTGTCTTGTACTTGGCTTGGCTCTTTTCCAACTATTCTTGTACCATTTGATGCACCAACTGAATTTGTTCAATGATCTTCTTTGCTCTATCAATGTAATAATGACCATCAATAGCAATATCCTTCCCAAAGACAAACTCTAAAGGATATTTTGGCAAATAACCAAAACATGCCTCAAATGAAGATGTTTGAGTCGAAGAGTGCTTAGCCCAGTTATAAGCATGCTGAATGTAGTGTAGGTGCTCATCCCAAAGCTTAGGATGTTTGTTGCAATAACCACGAAGAAGATGTACTACTATTCTATTCACCACTTCTGTTTGACCAATGATTTGTGGATGAAATGATAAGCTCTTTTTCATCTTGGTGTCCATGAGTGCCCATAAGCTTGACCAAAAGTTCCCAATAAATCGAGAATCTCGATAAAAAATAATGGATTTAGGCAACCCAAAATGTACCCAAACATGCTGAAAGAACATTTGTGTCGTTTGTTCAGCTGTAACCTGCTTCTTACAAGGCATCGAAATACACATTTTGTTGAAATCGTCAACCACAACATAATGATAATCATGATTCTTTTTTGACATAGGTAGACCTCTTACAAAGTCCATGGAAATGCTTTCCCAAGGACGAGAAGGAACCAAACGTGGAGTATACAAACCCAAATTTCTATTGCTACGCTTACTTGTATCACATAAAGAAAATCCTCTTACATATCTTGAAACACTTTCATTCATTTTAGGCCAATAGCAATACCTTTGCAAATTAGCCACCGTCTTGCCTACACCAAAGTGGCCAGCAATAAGAGAAGAATGTGCTTCCCTTATGATTTTGACTCTTTCACCCTGTGGAATACATAGCTTGCCAAGATGATACAAAAGCTTATCATGCACATGGTAATCCAATTCCTCAACTTGGTTAGAATGACACAAAGTTGCATAAACCTCTTTAAAATCAACATCCAAAACATATTGTTTAACATAGCTCTCATGCATGGTAGAATTATGCTTAAGAATAACTGAAGCACTAACAATAGGACTAGAAAGCATATCAACAACTTGGTTATAAATTCCTTTCTTATACCCGATAACCAAGTGGAATTTTTGTAGAAAACTCATCCATCTGAAGTGTCTTACTTGTTGTAGCTTTGTTTGTGATTGTAAGTATTGAAATGGTTGATGATCTGTGTGAATGATAGTTTATTTTCCCAACAAATAATGTTTCCATTTTTTCACACTTTGCACCAATGCATACAACTCCTTATCATAAGTAGGAAAATTAATCACAACACTATTAAAAGTTTCATAATGAAAACAAATGGGCTTACCATGTTGCAACAAGATTGCTCTCATTGCATAATTACTTGCATATGTTTGTATCTCAAATGGCTGTCTCAAATTAGGAAGTGCAAGAATTGGAGCTGAACTAATATTCTCCTTCAGTGCTTCAAAAGATTGTTGCTTTCCTCCCCATTGGAAGACTTTCTTGATGCTTGTCACTGCATGTAATGGAGTTGCAATTGCAGAGAAGTTAGCAATAAAATTTCTCCAATATTGCACTGCTCCCAAAAATCTTCTTACCTCTGTCACATTGTTGGGATTGGGCCAATCCAAAATGACTTTGACTTTGGAATGATCAATTTTCAGTTCTCCTCCTCCAACAATATGTACTAAGTAAATAAGTGAGGTCTTTCCAACTCACATTTAGACATCTTTAAAAACAATTTTTCTTTCTTCAAGACATATAAAACTTTCTTTACATGCATAACATGCTCTCATGAGATTGGCTAAATATCAAAATGTCATCCAAGTAGACAATCACACAATCATCAAGATAAAGCCTTAAAACATCATTCATCACTCTCATAAATGTAGTAGGAGCATTACAAAGCCCAAATGGCATAACCATCCATTCAAACAAACCTTGCTTTGTTTTGAAAGATGTCTTCCATGAGTCTCCTTCAACAATCCTAATCTGATGATATCCACTTCTCAAATCAAACTTAGTAAAATACTTAGAACCTTTCAATTGATCAAGCAAATCATCAATTCTAGGAAGAGAATAATGATTCTTTGTCGTAATCTTGTTCAAGGCTCTGAAAGCTACACACATGTGCCATGTACCATCTTTCTTTGGCATTAAAACAATTGGTGACCCACATGGTGATGTGCTTGGCATGATAACCCCTTTGTCAAGCAACTCTTGGACTTGTTTTTTAATTTAAGCATTCTCCATGACTGACATCCTGTACATACCAATGTTTGGAAGAGGCCAATCTTGCTATAATTGTATCTCATGTTGGATACCCCTTTTTGGAGGCAATCCTTTTGGTTCTTGAAACATCTCATCATATTGGTTAACAACCTCATATAAATCAGATTTCAACTTTGCATCAAAAACTTGGAAAGCTTCTTTTTCAACATTGTCTTTGGGTTTGATCATCAAGAGGACAAAGTTCTTACTAGCATTGACTAATCTCTTCGTTTGTCCAACATTTACAAGTGACAAATTCATCTTCTTTGTATGTGCTCTAACAATGTACTCAAATCCATTTTTAAACAAATGATATTTGTTCTGATGACGATGAAAGATGGCTCTCCTATCATATAAATATGGGCTTCCCAACACAATACCAAAAATATCCAATGGAATAACATCAAGCTCTACCTCATCTATAAAGTTTGCAGTGATGGAAAATCTAAGTTTGCATCTTCTTGTCACAGACAATTTGGCATTGTCACATATCCAACCTAGAGGTTATGGTTTAGGATGTGGAGTAGTTTCCAAATGCAATTTCTTAACAGTGTCTTAAGATACGAGGTTTGCTTGAGATCAAGTATCAAAAAGAGTATCTATCTTGGTATGATTTGAAATAACCCTTATGTGGAAAAGCTCTATTCTTTCTTTTTCATGTTGAGTTTCATTGAGGCTACTACTACTTGAAGACCTAGTACTTGCAATAGAATCCTTACCTTGAAAACCCATGGCTGTAATTTTTGTTTCATCTCCCAAATCAGAACCTAAATCATGTTGTGTAGTTGCAACAGTCTTTCGTTTTCCTTTGTTGTTGAACTTTTTGGGTCTCATTTCAGGATGAAGTTTCCAACGATGGTCTTCATCATGGCCATATTTTGAACAATGTTTACATGAGAGTTTCTCTCCCTCTTTCTTGACTGAAGTATTCTTTCTTCCATTTCCTTTGGATTTCCTCTTTCCCTTGTCTCCCTTAACAAATGGCTTCTTGATGCCCTCTTGGGGTTCATTCCTCCCTCTTGCTTCCAAATGAGTTTCCTGTACACAAACTTCATCTAGATTTGTAGGGTTAAACATAAGTATTATGTGCCTCAAGTAGCTATGAAATCCTCCAATGTATTTGAGTAAAGTTTCTTGAGAAGATAAATCTATACCCAAAATCAAAGCTCTTCTTCTAAATTCTTGAGTGTAGCTTTGCACACTTTTCCCTTTAGCTTGTCTAACTTTTTTCCAATCCATAATAGCTTTCTACATGTATGCTAATGGATAAAATTATCTTTTAAGTGCAACAATAAAATCATTCCAAGAGGATAAAACTTTACCATGTTTCTTCATGTCCTCTTGAGTTTTGGATTCCCACCAAATGAATGCTACACTTTCCAATCTAAGAGAAGCAAGCTGAATCTTAGTTTCATCATCTTTGATTCTTTGTATCCTATGATACACTTCAATCTGACGAATCCAATTATCCAATTTCTCAGGATTTACCTCTCCATTGTACATAGGCAATTCAAACTTAATATCAAGCTTAAGCAAAAGAGTTTGTGGAGGAATTTTACCATGTTCTTTTGGAGAGTTTGGAGGTGGTTGTGAAATGGTAGAAGAAGTGGAAGATGGAGGTGAAGGAGGTGGAGTATCACCATTCCCTCCATTTCCTTTTGGAGTTTTATCACCACTATCTTCATCACCTCTTGGAGGATTTGAGATTTCACCTTGCAACCTTGCATTTATTTCTTCAAATAAAACTTTCACCATTTCTGTCATATCATAAAAATCTTTTCTGAAAGTTTCATCTTCTAAAATAAGAGTTTCACGACTCTCCTCATGAGCCATACTTGGTGAATGCCTCCTTGAAGATTGAGGTGATTGTGTATTTCTCCTTCTTGAAAGTTGAGAACTTGGATCTACAAGTTGACCTTCTCCTCTTGTGAGCTTCAACCTTGTAAGAATCAGAAAACAAACACTTGCAAACTATAAAACCTTCAAAAACCTATGCTTTGATACCAACTTGATTTGAAAATGAAGAAGGCTTGTGTGTACAAATTTGCAAGTGAAAAAGTTATGTGACTTAGGAAATAAGATCAAGTTGCAAACAAATAAGCTTAATGAGGTTTTACTTAGCGTGAGCAACATAAACATACATAACATCCATCAATAACAAGCACATTAACACATCAAAATGATAAAGGAGTTCATCCCTCTCTTGGGCTACATCTCTCGGTCCAGCTTCCAATGGATCATTTTCATTAATGCTCAGACTGTCAAAATTAATGCTTTACAATGCTTAGAATGCAAAATAGATGGCTTCAATTGATCCATAATGTCCAAAAACCCCTAGTTGGGCTCTTTCTGCACCTGGTTTGGAATGCGAGCAGAGACAACAAGCTATTGGGGAAAGAGCCCAACTAGGGGTTTTTGGACATTTTGGAGCCATTGAAGCCATCTATTTTTCATTTTGAGCATTGTAAAGTGCTGATTCTGACACTTTGAGCATTAATTAAAATGATCCATTGAAATCTAGACCAAGAGATGTAGCCCAAGAGAGGGGTGAACTCCTTTATCATTTTGTTCTGTTAATGTGCTTACTTTTGATGGTTGTTATGTCTGTTTATGTTGCACATGTTAAAGTAAAAAATCATTAAGTTTATGTGCTTGCAAACTTGATCCAATTTCCTAAGTCACATAACTAATTCACTTGCAAATTTGTACACACAAGCCTTCTTGATTTTCAGATCAAGTTGGTATCAAAGTTTGGTTAGGTTTATGTGACCAAGGCTGGGGCTAAGCCTCGACCCTTTTCCACCCGGACCAAACATTACATCAAACTTAAATACAATTTATAAGGTATATGGATAAGAAATAATGTGTAGGTGGGCTGGTGGCCTGGCCTACGCAAAGACTATGCCCATGGTGGAGATCCCGGGTTCGAACCTCGCGAACTCCATAAAATTTTAACCAACAAACCAATGACGGGGTGCCACGTGGAACCTTCCCATTCACCTTCCAATATGAAACATGTCAGTATCAGATTGGTCCACCTCAACACTTTCCAATTCACTTGCCATGTCATCAATTGACAACTCAACACCTACCACGTGTCCAGTACGATCCCACTTCCACATTAGCAGTACGGTCTACACAGTCAGACTGTACAATCAATATTTTTTTGCCTGCTTGGAAAAGTGGATAGAACGCGATATCTCTCGCATATGATGTCCATTTGAGCCCATTTAAGTTGCGTTGGCATTGTGAGGATGAGATCTACGCCATGAATCCATTTTTTAGCAATTCCGAGCACTTTGATTTTTGAGCATATTTTGATCCCCTATATAATAATCACTTTCCATCTTCTTATTGACATTCCTTTCCATTCACATAAAAAATAACTGCATCCTATCATGTATGACTTCTCAAAGGTCTAAGTCAAAATCATGAATCAATTAAAGCCACAAAGGCTAAGAGGTGAAGAGCAAAAAGTTAAAAAGCGAAAAATTTAAGCTTGAGTAATGCCCCTCACTAAAAGTCCAATGCCCCCTAGTCCCTGGTTGTCTAAAGAATAGGACTTGTTTAATAAAGAGAACATCTAAAGAAAAAGGTTCAAAGGGTAAGTAAAAATAAGGCTAAGGAAGGTAACTTAATGATAAGCTCCCTCTAGAAAGCTATTGTAAAAAATGCCTAGCCAAAATGAAGCTATATGAATGAAAAAATGTAAAAGTATGACCTATGCTTGTCTAAGACTTTGAGGGTCATCACATGGAATCACTCCCTTTCTATTTCATCACCATTACACATTAATTTCCTATCTTTCACCTAAAAACTTAGGAAATGTGGATTTTTCTTAGGATTTGATTCATGTATAATGGTTAATAATGTTCCCCTAGGTAAGACTTAGTCAAATCTTAAAATAACCCATTTTGTTATGTTTTGCTAAGAAATTGTCACCAAGTGTCACCAATTAATGACTAGCTTAGAGGTTAGACCCATCATTTAGAGTGGGTATTGTGCTTTCGAATATGTGTACCATGCCTATGGATTTGTGACAATGCTTTAGGGTTCACGTACTCTATATAGTTGTATCTTCAAACATTGGGATATCTGACAATGCATCATACCATGACTAGGATCCCACATCATCATTTTCTACTCATATGAACCATACATGAGAGACTCAAAGGGATATTCTCACACGTAGGTGGTTATGTGGTGATTTTAGCACATTTTTTAGGGTTTCCAACTTGAAGGGAAATTGTCTTTTGACATAGTACATAGAATTCCACCAATTTAGTGCCATTAGATGCAAAATTGTTGCGGGATCTCTAAAATGGGATCATAATAGAAAATCAAACAAAAAATGACCAAGTTACACTATTACTAGAATTTACCACACAAAAATTATCATCAAGTTTGAATTCGTTTTTATTAGGTGTCCCTGTCACTTTAGATGTGAGGTAGCCACCTCAAGGAAAGAATCCCACTGACCCTAGGGGGAAAAGAGATGGAAAACGATAAGTATGAATGGATGTCCCTAGAGGTCAATTCTAAATGGTAGAAAGAGGTTGGAAAAGAGTCTTGTGAAGGTTTAAAGCTTGCCAAAAGAGTTGAGCGATCTACCGAGAGTAAAGTACCTGCCCGAGACACAATGAAAACCAAGGATTTCTTAAAATATGTTATTTGGACAAGCAATTTAATCTTGTTGTCCCTAATTGCAGAAAAATTAAATGATATATATCAGCTCAATAAATATAGCAATGGCTGCAATAATAGTGCTAAGCATATGATAAAATAAACAAGAGACAAGCTAGGGAAAGTTATGTCAACTCATCAATGATTAAGTAATGCTCTAACACAGAAGGCAAGGCTAAAACAAAAGGTTGTTGTAGTGATATTTGTTAGCCTTGTGGTTGTAGAAAACCAAGCTTTATAGTAGAAAAATCAACCACTCAAAACCACTTCCAACGAGCTAGATAAGTGCGCTAGGGTTAGTAGAGAGTTAGGGAAAAGTTAGGGCTAAATCCTAGGGTTAGTTTAGGAGTTATTAGGGGCTAGAGGGTTAGTTTTCTGTAGCCCCATTGGTTGTAGGTTAGTTTTGTAACAACAACAAGAAGTTGTGGTTGAAAGGGGATGCCTCAATGAGGCAAGAGAGCCAAGGGCTCAAGGAACAATTTCCCAAAGAGACAACTTTAAAACTTGAAAAATTCACCTTTATCAAGGAAACAATTTATTTCTCCAATGCAACAAATAATGACTAGTGCCTTCAATAATTGGGTTAATGGAATCAAGCAAAGAAATAGCTAGAGATACTACCTCCTTGGGGGTGTAAATCCTCTTACTCCCCAAGGCAAGTATCCCTAGCTCGGGTTTAGGCTAAGAGGTTGTATGCACTTATACTTCTCTTAGCAAACCCTTGTTAAACCAATAAAATGTAAGCATAAAATTATGGAGACTAAGGTGGTGGTGTATGTCCTTATAGTTCCCACCTAGATCTAGCATATAACCTTGACTTGAATAACAAATGATATCACAATGTAAAAAGCCTTACCAATTCAAGGAAAAAATCTAAGACAAGCCACCACCATAGCAAAGAAGATCCTTCCAAGGCTAGCGCATCACTTCCATCAACAAATAACCAAAGATATAGCCATACACAAGAGAACAAGAGAGAAACTAGCCAAAGATAGCGAAAATTTCAGTCCAATCCTTCTCCAAATGGGAGAGTTACGATTTAAAATGAGATCTTATGATATTTATTTATACAGAATGTCACTAACATAGTTTGTCCACATAATATTAGGGTAAACCATAAGACTAGGGGTCAAAAACCCTAATATTTCCCCTTTACACAAATAATATTAAACAATTCACTTTAAATTCTACTTTTTTCACAAATGAAAACCCTAAGACTGATGTCATCCCTTTAGGAGGGACGTTTTGGCACTTTTAGACCAAACGTTGAGTTGGAGATGGTAGGGTTGGGCCTCCAAAGGCCATGAGTCTCCAATCCAACCTTCTTCTTCAAGATCCAAGGGTTTCTTCCTTCAAAATGTGCCATGTGTAGCCATCACCACCTCAAGCTCCTCAAGCATGACATCAATCTTCCAAAAGATGACGTTTTTCCTCTACTAGGCAAAGAGTTTGGAATGTGAGAGCTAGGTCATGTCTCTAAAGTCATATTCTAAGCCTCCGAAGGTACATTCCTCTCATCTGACATGCAGGCCCTTAGCATCCAAGTTGTGGGATTCAAGCCCCATGGAAGCCCAAGTTAGGCTTGTTCCTCCAAAATTGTCCACCGACTAGGTCCTACAAAGACAAATAAGCGTGCCCTCCAAGGATCTCAAGTCAAAATATCATGATAAGTAAATAAAACCAATAAATGAGCCACCTAAGCATGCGCATCAAAGATTACCCTGTCAAACAAGTAAGTGCTCAAAGACATTATGCGACTTGCCAAGATTTGATATGGGAGGGTTGATGAGGTGTCCTATTGGGTAGATCTTTCCTAGGTCAAGGAGTGTTTCCCAAGTGATCCCTCTCTAAGCCATGTAAAGTGGATGAAGTGGTTAAGGATTAAGACCCAATGGGCATGGCGTTCATGACATATAAGGGGTTGTAGTGTTTACTTCATGGGTGCCTTTGCATAGGGTGTGTGGCACCTTCGTTTGCGATGCAATTTTTTCAAGCCCATTGTTTTTCAATTCTTTGTTTCTTTCATAATTTAAGAACAAGTTGAAGGCCACTATCCTGGCTTGGTGTCCAGATAATGACAATGTCACTCACAAATACCTAGCAGAAATGAGAAGGGTGGCTCGTGATGAGACCCCCTTTCTCTCAGCCATGCAACTAAGAGCCATTACCCTGGCTTGGTGACTAGATGATGGTAATGTAATACCACTAGATATCTATGATCATGATAGGCTGACTCGTAATGAGACCTCCTATCCTCCAACTACCTCTTTAAGCATTCATAATCATTATTCTTGTGGGTCCCCTTTTCTCACAGATAAGTGTTTCATTTCTTTTTTGGGTGATCCCTGGGCGAAGCACATGGAAGGTTTATAAACATGATTTTATCTTTTACCCAACAAAAATCCCTTTGGGCCTTCAACCCCTTCTTCCCATAGAATGAGGGACAACCCCTTCTTGGGTCAATAGACCCTAAAATCCCAAGAGATGAGGAAATGGGGGGTTTTAAGTGATGGAAAGTGGTAAGTATAATCAAGAACGATACGATGGCTCTTCAAGGGAGTTCCTAGTAGCAAACCCATCCCAAGGAAAGACCACTTACTAGGGCACAATGTCAACCACCAAGGTGAAATAGGGTAAAAGACATAATGCCCAAGCATATATAATGAAATCTAAAGCAGTCTAAGATACAACATAGTCAAATGCCTCAAATTATGAAATGACACTCACCATAATACCTAAATTGTACCTCTTGGAGCAAGTCCCATTGCCTTTCGGAAGCCAATGGGTGTAGTGGATTCCATCCGGAAAATCCTGACCCGTGTGGTGGTGAGAAGCGTCTTTGTTATCTCTTGGTATTTTCCTTGGCTAAGGAGGAATAGGTACAGAAGTAACCTTAAACCAACTTGGAGCTGGAAGCTAGCCATTCCAACCAAAGAGGGCTCTCTCTCTTCAAATCAACCACTGAAAGGATTAGTTTGGTTTAAATCAAAGTATAGATCTCTAATATGAATGAATTTATAGGGTTGGTGGCAATATGGACAGAAAATACATTGGACTATAGAGTCACTAAAGTCAAAAGTCAATAAAAAACTTGTTGGATACCTGGTAGATTTAAGAAAGGACTGAACAGAGGCAAGATAGAAAATAATATTTTAAGCCAAATAGATATTATGTATACAACAAGTTTATAGAGAATACAATAATCCTTCACGGCATATATCAAGGATGAATCTCAAAGAAACTATAGCAGAAGTACGATTCGAACTACATGCAACAGAGCATCTGATAAAGATGAATTTTGATACATATGTTTCATATCAACATAGAGAAGAAATCATACGATATCAAATATACAACAAGAAAGCGAAGACTGAGGAATAACGTGCATAACTCTGTGGTCAAAACTCAAGGACTTTTGATCCAACAATTTTTTCATTAACAATAGGAAAAATTACAATATCTTCAATAATATTCCTATACACACTTGCCAACCCTTTAGTTTTCGTGGCTACCTGAATATATACGAAAACATATGTCTATAGTATCAAATTTGGATCTAACTATGATCCTACAACAATGCTAACAGTTGCACATAATCAACATGAGATCTTTAACAAACTGCTAAAAAGAAGGAGTCAACTTGGACTTATTACAATGACTTTGATATGATAATAAATGGAACCCAAAATTTGTGACTTCCACTATTGATGTTTGTTGGAGATGGGCTGACACACTTGTCGAACCATTCAAGCTGAGTTGGAGGTGTTATGGTCATTCTATCACTGTCATGCAACAAGTTCGTTGCGTAGGCACCACCTACGAGAAAACGAAGTAGAGTTGCGCAGCAAGTTCACTCCACAGCCACCACCTACGAGAAAATGCAGCAGAGTTGTGCAGCAAGTTCGCTGCACAACCACCACCTACGAGAAAATGCAACAGAGTTGTGCAACAACGAGTGGTCTGATCAAACCTGTGGGTAATAGTGCCTCTTTGATAGTATAATATACTTATGTATGTAACCTTTTGCAAAAAGGATTCAAAATGGCAAAATGATAAAAATGTGTCAAAAAAGTTTCAGTGGTTCAGTTCTCTATTGCTTTAGCTAGCATGTTAAGTTCTCCCTTCTTTCCAATCTCCATCTGCTACAAACTTTGCTTGAGGGCATTGTTCACTTTCCTCAAAATGAGATTTTGTTGATAAAAATTCTTCAATTGTCTGTGTAAAGGCAGGGTCCTTCTCACCATTGATGCAACTTTGTCTATTGGGGGTCCACAGTCTCTTAGGTGTTCAACAAATTTCATTTTGGATTTCTTATCTGCTTCCCTGTTATCTCCATAACAATCCTGTATGGACTACAAATTTCAAATTTAGTAGAGGGCTAAAGTGGTGTAGAGATACGATGTGATTTGGAGGACCAGGATACATCTGGCGGAGGAGGGACAATATAGCGGAGGTGCTAAAGGTGGGGCCTGGCACACCATAGATCTTGAAGTGGCCTAGATCAACGACCAGGACCAATGTCGGACGATGAAATAGCACGAGATTTAATTATGTGAGAGTGGGCCGAGGAAAAAACCGTGGTTTCGGTGTGAAACCATGTGGTGCCATCAGAAGCATATCAGAGCCAAAAACGGTCTACCCAAAACTATTTTGTCTCATCCTCGATATCGAGAAGTAATGGGACCCGACGAGCCGTAGATTTTGAGGAGCCCAGATTGACAGTCAGGAGACATATCGGGCGATGAAATAGTGCAGAAGATAATTGTTCGAGGGCGGGCCGGGGAAAATACCATGGTTTCATTTTGTGGATGCGTGGCACCATCAGAGGCATACCAGGGTGAAAAGAGGTCTACCCAAAACCATTTTTTCCAACCCACGATATAAAAAAATGCATATAAAAGGATGGCCCTGGTCATTATTTTATGATATTTCAAAGCACTCAAATGTTTGAAAATTGGCGCAAACCCTCCATTCGAAAATAAAGCTCAACAATGAACCAAAATTGAGCATTCTCCGTCAATTCACAGGTATTTTTCATTATGGCCTTGAAACCTGTCATTTTATCCGTAACAGAGCAAGACGTTGCCTCTAAAGAAGAATCCCTAATTGACAGGGACTCCGATGTATTTGACACAATATTAATAGTCTCACCCATTTCCGTGTCCAAAGCCAATTTGCTAGAGAATGTTGGAAAACAAATACCCTTCCTCGAAGCGGCCCAAGCTTCCATTACCCCTTACACCGTAGGAGTCATTTCCCCTTTCCCAGAGTTCTTCATCCAGTGTGCAAAACAATATTCACAGGAAGAAAAGGTCATTTTGTGTAAATTAGGGTCAGAGGTCTTATGTGAAATAGATAGTCCATCAGTTCGACACACCCTCAGTATACCAGAGTCTTCCCCCATAGTGTCAGAGCCCTTCAAGGAAGAGAAAATGATCACAGTCTACAAAGAATGTCCCTCAGAAGTCAAAACCCTATTTCTGCAAACCATTGTTAAACCTGAACACCATTATGAGAGTCTATCATTACCTATTAATGTAAACATCATGATTATTGAGGTCCAGTGGGCTTGTTCCCTACTTAGTTAAATTTTAGGATTGGATAACAACAAGTTTGTAGTGGAGGTCATGCTGGGTTTCCTGTTGACCTTTTTTTATGTCAGAGTCTATTCAGTCGGTTTGTATAAGTTTTGAAAAGTTCATCGCTGACAATATGCACCAACAGCTGGTAAATTTCAATTCACTAAGACACTTTAGGTACTACACACACTTGCTGATAATTTTCTTGGAATCAAATAAGACCGAATTCCCTTAGCAACATTCATCTCAACTAAATGCAAAAGGATCACCATGTTTACTTTCATAAATAAGATCATGTCCAAGGTTTATATTATCATCTTTGGCACAAACCTGCCAAGGGTTTTGGGAGAAATGAAAATCTCTTTGCAACCAAATCCAGAGAACAGGGTGGGAGATTGGATGTTGTTCATACAATCTACTGTAATTTGGGTATATGGTTATCAAAAAGGACCTTACCTTTTACTAGTCTTTTTGACTCTTAGAGTATTTGCTTTAGAGTTCATCAGACAAAGGATCATTTTAGAGACAGAGCATTTTCTGAAAATGCACAAGGCATCTAACTTAAAATTTCCATTCATGATAGGGCCCTTTGTGGTAAAGACTAGGTCTTGTTTATCTCAGATCCAAGCTAAAATCAGTGAATTCGGGTTTACACAGTTACAAGGAAGGAGATATGATCCACACTAGATCATATCTAAAAGAAGACTAAGGCCCTTACGAGCATGAGCATGAGCATGTTGAAGGCTTTGATAAACTGGCTAATCTGGAAGTCTGTGTAGATATGGAAGTCACTTTGCAACCTGATCAGACACAACAAATAGAGTCTACCCCTCAATAGATCCAGACATAGAAAACCTCTCCAAGGTTGATTATTAAAGCTCCAAAGATGAGTGTTTATAACAAGAGGAGTAGTTCAAAGGCACTAGGTGCTAGTAGTCAGCAAAATATTCTCAAGAAAATGAAAATTACACCATCCTCTTAGATAGTGGACCTGGAAGAAGAAGAACCTAAAGATAAAACGAGCATGGAGATGGTGGAAAGTATAACAAAAAATGAAGAGGTTGGCACAGGAAGCATGCCACAAAGTGAAAGTAGCGCAAGGGTTTTCAACAAAAAGAAACATGTATATAGCAAGACACCTGGGGCAGTCTACCAATCCAAAGAGGACTTAATGAACCAGTATGATGTGAAGGGAAGTATGGCCAATAGTGAAATAAGATACTTGTTTCCCGAGGTAGAGAAGATCTCCCAAAATAAGGCTTCCCTGATTTTAGTCATAGATGTGGAAAGAAAGACATTTAACATAACAGTGGCAGATGATGATAAAGTGTCTAAAATCAAGATGCATTATGAAAATATTGGTGCCCAGATAAAGTAAAGTTCCACATGAATGTCAGTGACATGCTATATTCAGACTACCTAAGTTTGAGTCTGAGGGTTTCAAGATTGACAACACATGCACTCAAATTAGATGGACAATTGAAGCAGGAGAATGCATCCAACAAAGCCTGGCAGACACAGGTCAAAAGATTGGAATCTGAAGGCCCTCAAGGGGTAAAGGCTTCTTTATATGAGAAAGAGAAGATGATCTGAAGCCTAAAGAAAAAGCTAAAGATGTCTGCCAAAGAATGTCCACAGACAACATAGTTAACTACTCTAGAACAAGAAAAGGAGACATTCAGGCAAAAAGAAAAGGAAAAAGAATTATAAAGCCAAAGTATTGCTGCTAGAAAAGGAAAAAGAAAGTTGGTCACAAGAACAGGCAACAAAATCAGACATGGTGGCTATTGTACCTTCTAATACATAAACTGGATCAAGCATTGATGGATTGGTTCAGGCTATGTCTCAAGTTAGCCTGAGGGAAGGAGAAATCAATAGCCTTAAGGGGATAATGGAAAAGCTGTAGCAATAGATGAAAATAAAAGATGAGAAGATGGCCATATTCCAAACGCAGAATCAAGATTTGCAAGAGAGAGTGAACAAGTTGAAGATGAGGTTAAAGGGCAAAGTACTGATGCAAGGGGCTAAACATTTAATCTGGGATACTATTGCTATTGAAGCTGCTAAGTTCAGGGTTTATATAAATTTTATAAATGAAAAAGACAACGTGGCTATTACTTCCCGAAGCAGGTGTACTGTGATTAATGAGACATTGGCGAAAAAGCCCTCGGAATGGGCCCATAACGCTATTGATTTGCTAAATTCTGTGCCCATTGCTGATCTTCAGACCATTGGGGTAAAAGACAAAACTGCACTGATCATTTGGTCCATGAGGATCATCGCTAAACACAATTTTCTCAAATATGTTCAAACCAAAGCTGTACAAATGGAATAGAGCATACAAGAGTTTAGGGATACATTTGAACAATTGTTTATCAAGGGCCTCCCACCATTTTGGGATGGTAAAGGGAAATTATACAATCAAGAAGAATACAATTCTCTACTCACTTAGTGCAGAATGGATCATTCCAAATTTGAAGCTATGGAGGAGAGTCTGAAGGGACCAAGTTTGGTGGAGTATTTGGCTGTGGACTTTGAGATTTTAAATTAGTTTAAGATAGTAAAGGTCGGGCTGCCGACTATGTCCTACACTACATGCATTGACTTGGAGATTCTAATAAAGGAAATGATGGATTACGAGATTCCTTCTGACTCACAGTGGAAGGAAATCGTGCGGCTGGGCAGGACGAAATGCAGTTTTCCCGGAACCAGTAAGTAACCTCCAGGTGTCACCAAACTAGCAAGATCAACAGAAGATCAGAGTGAGATAGATGGCACATAAGAAGCCAAGCAGTCAGAGAGATCCATCCCTAGTTTATGAAACATTTTTTTGGTTAAATCATTGTAAATCGGTTTGCCTACCGAAATCGTTGGCTTGTAATTATTGTAGTCCGTTTTTAGACACTGAAACACTTCAGTTTCAACCATTGTAATCAAACTGTATAAGTACTAGGAGTTTTGAATGAATTAATGTTGGCAGAAGTGCAAGGGCACCTTTTTGGTTGTTTCGAACTCTATGGTAAATTCCTGAAGTTGAATTGAATATATATGCAGAAGCTTTTGAAGTCTTTATGAAAAGATTCTAATGGTGGTGATATGAGCTTTGTCTCCCTTCATTGTATGTATTTCCTGTGTTCTTTTATTCCATTTGCATTTTATTCTATTTAAATTGGAGAGTTAAAGGCCCAAAATTCATCCTATGATGCTCTTGGCTTAAGCAATTTAAACTGTGTAATTTTCTTCTTAGCTAATTCAAAATTCATTTTAGTAATGCTCTGATGCAGTTATTTGTTTTCTCTTTCTTCCTACAATCTACTTAAATTCAAGTTATAACTCAGATTCATCGCCTCATTTAGCCTTTGTCCTCTGGAGAATTCTATTAGATGATCATTGTTTTCATTCAATTTTAGAATTTTGACTCCATAGCCTTGAGTGTTCCTCCCCTTTCTTTCCATCAACTTTATTAAAACCCCCAAAACAAACCAAATCTAGCCACTGATTTCCAAAGAAATATCAAGTGACATGAGAGAGCCTTCTCTGAGTTGAGCAGGCTAGTGCTTAAACTCTAACGTAGGTTGAAATAATTACCTCCGTCATTTGTCTATCAACCAAACAAAATTTACAGAGTGCTAACACTCCCTGAGTTGAAATATCACATTTTGTGCTTCTCTAAGATATTTATTTGGCCTCTTGAAAGTGTGTTTTCCTTCATCATATTTCTTTTATGCTGGCTAATTCTGTGTTGGGATTTCCTTTTGATGCTGCAACTTCCTAGTTGCGGGCCTTTCTACTATCACAGAGGTATATTTCCTGAAAAATTCTTTTAGAGACTTCTTCTTCAATTCTCTATTTTCATGTTGCAATTGTGCTATAACGAAGTGAGTCTTCTTCAATTGTTCTTGCAACTCAACAATTGAAGTGTCTATATCATTTGAGACGGTTTGTTGTATGAGGGTTTCTGGAGTCTCACTAATTTCATGTGATGTATGTATAACAAGTATTCTCTTTGCTGCAAATTTGGTGAGTTGTTTTCTAGGAGCTTTGGTCACTTCTTGAGAGAACTGGAGTTTCTTCCCTTTCTTTTTATCATGTTGAATTGATACATGCTCTTCAATCTCTTTTGCCCTTTTCTTTACAAAACTCTCAGGGGTTGATGTTGCAGTTCTTTATGTTGATGAGGGTGCATTTCTGAAACTTTGTGGACTGCCTAGGGAATATACTGGTATGCTTAATGAATTTAGAAAATAATCCCAGTCTTGATTTCTCTTTTTGAGTTCTTCTACTATTAACAATTTGATCAAAGAAAAATGGAAGAGGCTTGCATCTCCTTGCTCCTTTCTTAGTTGTACTATGTTAGTCATCCTTCCTAGACTTTTGAAAAGATAATATGGTAGATTCAAAGGATTCTTACCAGTGAAGTGCATTAAGAGCCGTATATGGTATTGGTAAACCCTGTTAAATCTCCCTTCACATGTAAAAAACCTATGGATAACTCTCAACAAATCACTATGACTTTCCAATAAAAACTCTCTAGCCATGGTAGCTCCGAACTTAGTATTTATCAATTCAAGCTTCAAAAACTCATGATGGTAAGACAGATCCAACTGCATACCTTTGAACCACTGTTCTCTATGAGCAGAGATTTCTGTCGCAATAGAAATGCTATCTTCGAAAACCTGCAACTGGAGATTCCCCACCTTAGCTTTAACGCCAACAAAATTCTATGCAAAATCCCTCGTCACCTGTTTGTTGCACCCCTGAAGTTTTTCACAAAACTTGACGCAACCCACTTGTTCAAAGGATGCTCTGATTGTCGGGTCAGTGTTTACTAAATTTAAACCTTGTGGCTCAAACCTCACGAAATCACCACCCTTTACATTCTTTCTTCTATGTTCTAGAGTTGTCATGATACTGGTGTGTGTTAACCTTTGGCACAACAAATGAAAATAGTAACCTCTGCGTAGCAAAGTAACCTTTGCGAAGTGCGCAACAACGAATAGAACAGGGACTCGTGCACAACAAATGAGAGTAGAGTACTCCGCACAATAAATGAAAATGGTGTCTTTTGTGCAACAACGAACAACAACATCCTCTGTGCCCTTTCTGCATGTTAGGGTCCTATAAATTATAGGAAATTAGGGTCTCATGACGAAAGCACCTAGCTCGATGGTTTCCTCGATGATGTTGCCTCNCCTTTCTGCATGTTAGGGTCCTATAAATTATAGGAAATTAGGGTCTCATGACGAAAGCACCTTACGCGATGGTTTCCTCGATGATGTTGCCTCTCCCTCCATCCTTCATTCATCTTCATGTTGCACCATTGATTCACTTCTACGCCACTCACTCCCTCACCCATTCATCTTATTGGCCACATCTCACCCACCACTCATCCTTGCATAAGATAATGGTAAATTAACATAGGATAAACAATAATAAGGAATTAATTAGTTAATAGGTTATTAAATTAACAGTGTAATTAAATTAGTATAATTGGGTTAGTGTAATTAGGTTAGAAATTATATTAGTGCATTAATAATAAATTTTAAATAAATAATTATTAGGTACTAAATAATAAATAAATAAAACAATAAAACAAAACCAAAACATTATAAAAAACTAAAAATAAACAAATAAACAAATTAAAACAATAAAATTAAAAAACAAATAAAAAAAACAAAATAATTAAAAACAAAATAAACAAAACATTATTAAACTTAAAAATTAAAACAAAATATAAAATCAAAACATTATAAAAATTTTAATAATTAAAAACATTTCAAAAACAAATTATAATAACATAATAAAAGTTATAAAGTAAAAATCAAATAAAATAATAAAAGCCAAAAACTAACTATATCCTAAGTCCCCTCCCGTATTTCATATTCCAGACCCCCCCTCCTTATGTCATTTAACCAAGGGGGGTCCGAAAAGTGGTTTCATTCTTGCCACATGCCACATGTCACCTCCCCACAATTTCGGACCCCCCCAAAAACCACTCTCCCCCCTTCAAAAACCACTCCTGAAACCATTTTTGACCAATCATCTTCCGATGCGATTTCCAGGGTAACCAGGGTACATTTTGAGAAACCAAAAGCTTTTTTTTCTCAAAACGGTCGAATTTACAATAACCTCTCCCAGATTTAGCATATATGTTACAGAGTGGGAGAATCGAGAGCATCTTTGAGCCCCATTTTTTGGGATTCATGATTTTTTTGTTTGACACATCTTTTTCAAATGTAGATCCCGGACAACTAGAGATGAATTTCAAAAACCCAAGAGAGGTTTTTGCTTAGGACAAGCTGATATACAAAAAACTCTTCCAAATTTCACACAACTATCATGGTTTGGGAGAAACAAGATCATCATTGCAACCCTATTTTTGCAGCAATTTGGTCTATTTTTAGGGAATATAATTACAAATTTTAATGTAATAGGCTGTTATTTTGGGGGAATCAGTTAGATCCGACCTCATGAGCCTCAGGGATGATTTTTCCTATATATAGTTGTGATTATTGATGTAAAATGGGTCGAACAAGTAGAGAATAACAGATCCATTCATGTGAAACAACTATCTGAGGCTTCATGTAATCAAATTTCAGTAATACAATTGCAGCATTACAGGATTCTCGTGTCACTTATGTTGGTAACGTGCATCTGTCATTGTATCTGTGTTTTCACAGTTATTCATCTATTATCCATAAATTCAGAATTATTCAATAGCAAATTAGGTGCAGAATTTGTTTAAATGCACACTCTGTCTCCGACTTTGAATAATTTCTATGTTTTCTACTAGAGGGTTAGTTCTAGAATTCTTAATTGCTCTGGTACAGTCCGACTTCCTCACCTTTTCTTTCACATTAATCAACAATCTTAAGAATCCAACAAAAGTTCCTATCCTGCCCTGTAAGGTTTCCTGTAGAAACTTCCTTGATTGGAATAAGCCAGTGACTCCATTGCCCAATGGCCCATTTTCTCTGTTCCAACCAAACAATTAAAAAAAAAACAAACAAACCTTGACCTATCATAACTAGCCTAAAAATCCCCAATAAACAAAGCTAAATCTTACAGAAAGATCCCTCTCTATCTCTAGGAGGGCTAGATCCTAGAATCCAAAGTGGTTTTGTGGTTACCTTTGTCAACTTCTTCCTCAGCCCGAGAAATTATAGAGTGATAACATTTTTGGTGACCATACTGGGGAACCTTCCTCAGAAAAGTGTATCTAGTTCTAGATCTGATTACTGAGGGTGGACAATGATCAGGCACATGAAGGCTGAAATATTCACCGGACGACTCCAAACATAGTTTGAAATTTTTCGGGGAGACTCCATTGGTAGCCAGATCCAGAAATCAAGATGAGTTCAAGAATATAATGCAAGTATGCTCCTATGGATAGATCTGGTATTCCTGGTTTTCCAAACCATATGCCCTTTGTTAATTGGTTGAATTATCTTCCATTATTTAAAGATAAAAAAGCAGATGATGTTGTTATGCATTTGTTCAAATTTCATTTGCATTTACGCAAGCTTGGGGTTAAGTTTCCTGAAGACTGTTTAATGAAAATGTTCATGGCAACCTTAGAAGACAAAGCTAGATCTTGGTATGAAGGTTTTCCATCTGCAAGTTTGTGTTCTCTTAAATATTTTCATGTAGTCTTTTATGAGCATTTCAAGGAATTTTGTCTTCCCTTGCCTCGGGCTGAAAAATGTTGTGCATATTTTGAAGATTTCTTCCAATATCTGGTAAGTTTGTATGGTGATGAAGAAAATATGGATGATGAGATTAAAGAAGCTCTGTATGAATTTTCTTCTCGATCATAAGAATAAAGAACATAAGGGGGTTGTTGCCATGATTTTCAAGTAGACTTCCACCAAGCAACAATTTCTGCAATTGAAGATGAAACTTATCATATTGTCAAGGATCAACATGCAAAGAATAGTGAAGAGGAAGGGGTTGTTTTGGAACTTGTTGCACATGTAGACTTTCCTCCTTTTCAGTAGAGAAAGAGTGGATTGAAAGAGAGCAAGCTGTTTCAGATCCCATGGATGACAACATCAACACTGTAGTTCTTTCAATGGCAGAAGATCAGATTGAAGAACAATTTCTTCTTACTAATCAACAAGTGAAGGTAATTGATCATATTATTGAACATTCATTTGTTGATTTAAAACAGTCTCATGAACAAAAAGTAGAAGCCAACTTCCATAATAATCAGGAAAATTCTCAGACATTAGTTTCTTACTTGATTGCCGATGAACAAGACCACATACTATTGAAAGCCATGTTTCTTCATTCAAATTTGATGAAAGTTTGTAGCAGTCATGGTTTTCTTTTAGCACACAAGATACATATGACAATGGTTATTTCAGTTGTCCTCTATTTCTTGACGAGGATCCTAATTCTAAGTTGGTTTGTATTGAGATTCCTAAGATTCCTCATTCATCCATTGAGTTAGAAAGTAATGAGCATCATGTTTTTTTTCCCAGAACTAAACGATCAACCTGTTCTGCAAATTTTAAATCATCAAGGAAAATTAAATAGTCAAATGCCTTATGCTTTGTCTGATGAAAGACAAATTTTAGATTCTTTGAATCATTCTTATGCTCAAGAATGTGAGAATGCAGCCCAATACAGTCAAATTGAAAAAGTATCTAATGTAGAGCTGCATCTTAATGTGCATATTATGAAAGGATGCGTTAACAATGATCTTGTTCAAATAGCTGTCGATTCAGATTTTGCTTGAAGAAAAACTCATACATGGAGTTTGTTGGATCATGTTGTCATTGATGCCAATGGTTTGATTGATTGATGTCATTGATTGATGTCAAGTGATTGATTGATTTCAAAGGATTGATTGATTGATGATTGATGTAATATAATATGTATTGTCCTTGATGAGAATGCATAGATGAAGATGGATCAATGAGTTGTCATTGA
>JASDQU010310264.1:77530-95334 GCA_032191745.1 Picea mariana
GCACAGGTTGGTGCATGGTTGATGCTCTTGTTTATGGTACAGATTGATATCTGTTGAGGATTGTTGCCTCATCTCAGTTGGTGCTGAGAATGCAAGCTGAGTCTTGCATATAGAGCTGGTTCTCTTGTAGAGTTTTACTCTATTAAGTTGTTGCTGATAAACCCCAAGCATTGTAGTCCGTAATAAAAAGAAAATTGTACATACATCTTGTGTTCTTTGTGTTCATTGTGGTGATGACTTGTTGATGATATATTGCTGATATATGTTGCTGATATGTGCTCACATATAACTGGTTATAAATGACAACAATGGGTAATGAATAAATGTTGAATGCTAATTGATGAGTTTTTGTGCAAGAGGGAAGTTTTGGGAAAAAGAGCCCCACACTCATTCACCCCCCCTCTAAGTGCGGTAGGTGTGTCCAACAGAGTTTTAGATTGGGAGGATGGTAGGCAAACCATTGTTATTCAGTTGGAGGATTGTCCTAAAAAGGAGCAACCAATGATTACAAATGATGTTTACCTTTCTCCTCTTGCTGATTCACAAGAGGTAATATTTCATGATTTTCAAGACCCTTTGGGAAGTCTTGTGCAGGCGTTGGTGAAGGTGAACGCCCTTTTGTCACTCAACATGATCCATATTTTATGAGCAGAATGAAATGACTACAGATTATTAACAACTTCTTAACACAAAATAACAGAGATACAGTAAAATTGGTTTTCTATTCAATAAGGAAATAAGCTGAAACTGTAAAATGCAGCAAAAACAAGCTTGCTGGAATGGTGGCGGCTTACCTCTGAGAAGAGATGTGACGGCTACGCTCATTCGAAAGAAGATGATTACAATGAGGCTCTGAAGTCATTTTTACAATAAACAAGAATGCACAAAACCCTAGACATCAAAAAACCTAACCCTAGGAGATGAAGCGCCAAAAGTCTTGTGGGCCCCGTTTGGGTAAGTTAGTACATCAACTTCCCGGGGTCGTAACTTTTGCATACGATCTCCGTTTTAGGCATATGATAGCTCGTTGGAAAGGTATCGTTGAGGAGATTCATTTTGGGGTCTAAATCATACTTTTGAATATCATTGTGAAACTCGATCTTGAAAAACCTTCATTTAGGCCCTCAAAATAGCCCTAGAAGTTAAAAGTGCTAAAAATAGTAAATTGCCAAAATTGCCAGAACACTGTTTTGAGCCAGTTGGAAAAGGTGGGTGGCCACCGATATCCACCTGGATCACAACATAAGTCTTGGTTTCGGTTTCCATTGTGAGTTGTTTGTATACACATCATGTTGTCTGCTTACATAGGAGGTAAGCAAAATTTCAGTGAATGACCATCTCCTTTTTTGGCTTCATTGGAAATTTAGTATCATTTGAGTGAGTTGTTATGGATTAGTTAAAATAGGTAGTAGTATGCAAATAAGGTCAGCTCTTTGAGCGTTCCTTTAAACAATTTTTTTTCAGTTTTAGATTGCAGTACAATTTCCAGTTCAGTGTGCATTTCAATTTCAGATTTCAGTATGATTTGGTATCAGTTGAAGAGCAGAACAAGTTGTAGATTTTGGGATCAACCCAATGGATAAGGCACTGATATGCGAATTCAAAGATCTGCGATTTTTGACACCTCCTGGGGAGCTACCATCCCTAATTGGATCCTATGTTAGGGTCCTATAAATTATAGGAAATCCAATCATTCATTTTTTCATTTGTTATTGTTCTCATGACGAAAGCACATGGCTCGATGGTTTCCTCAATGATGTTGCTTCTCCCTCCATCCTTCATTCATCATCCTGTTGCACCATTCATTCACTTTTGCGCCACTCACTCCCATGCCCATTCATCTTATTGGCCACATCTCACCCACCACTAATACCTGCATAAGATAATGGTAAATTAACATAGGATAAACAATAATAAGGAATTAATTAGTTAATAGGTTATTAAATTAATAGTGTTAATACTAGTTTAATTAAATTAGTATAATTGGGTTAGTGTAATTAGGTTAGAAAGATTAGTGCACTAATAATTAATTTAAATAAATTATTAATAGTTATTAAATAATCAATAAATAAAACAATAAAACAAAACCAAAACATTATAAAAACAGAAATTAAAAAAAAACAAATTAAAACAATAAAATAAAAAAACAAAATAATTAAAAAAATAAATAAATTATAAAACTTAAAAATTAAAACAAAATATAACATTATAAAATTTTTAATAATTAAAAACATTTCAAAAACAAATTCTAATAACGTAATAAAAGTTATAAAATAAAAATCAAATAAAATAATAAAAACAAAAACTAACTATATCCTAAGTCCCCTCACGTATTTCATATTTCGGACGCCCCCCTCTCCCTTACTTCCTTACGTCATTTAACCAAAAGGGGGGTCCAAAAAGTGGTTTCAGTCTTGCCACATGTCTCCTGCCCAACATTTCAGAACCCCCCATCCTAAACCACTTACCGCCACCTCCCTCGAAAACCACTCTTCCCCCTCCGAAAGCTACTCTCGAAACCGTTTTTGACTAGTCATCTTTCAAGGAGATTTCCAGGATAACCAAGGCACATTTTGAGAAACCGAAAGAGGTTTTTGCTCAGCACGGGCCAATTTACAATAAACTCTCCCATAGTTATCATATATGTTACATATTGGGAGAATTGAGAGCATCTTTGAGCCCCATTTTTCGGGATTCGTGATTTTTCTTTTTGACACATCTTTTTCAAAAGTAGATCCCAAACAACTGGAGATGAATTTGAAAAACCCGAGAGAGGTTTTTTCTTAGGACAAGCCGATATACAAAAAATTATTCCAAATTTCACACAACTATCGTGGTTTGGGAGAAATAAGCTCATCATTGCAGCCCTATTTTAGTAGCAGTTTAGTCTATTTTTGGGGAATACAATTCCAAGTTTTAATGTAACTGGCTGGTATTTTTGGGGAATCAATTAGAGCCGACCTCCTGAGTTTGGGGGATGATTTTTCCTATTTATAGTTGTGATTATTGATGTAAAATGTGTGGAACAAGTAGAGAATAACAGATCCATTGATGTGAAACAACTATATGAGGCTTCATGTAATCAAATTTCAGTAATACAATTGCAGCATTACAGGATTCTCGTGTCACTTATGTTGGTCAAGTGCATCTGTTCATTGTATTTGTGTTTTCACTGTTATTCATCTGTTATCCATAAATTCTGAATTATTCAATAGAAAATTAGGTGCAAAATTTGTTTAAATGCACACTCTGTCTCCGGCTTTGAATAACTTTTATGTTTTCTACTAGAGGGTTAGTTCTAGAATTCTTAATTGCTCTGGTACAATCCGACTTCCTCGCATTTTCTTTCACATTACTCAACAATCTTAAGAATCCAACAAAAGTGCCTATCCTTCCCTGTAAGGTTTCCTGTAGAAACTGCCTTGATTGGACTAAGCCAGTGACTCCATTGCCCAATGGACCATTTTCTCTATTCCAACCAAACAATTAAAAAACAAACAAACAAACCTTGACCTATCATAACAAGCCTAAAAATCCCCAACAAACAAAGCTAAATATTACAGATATATCCCTCTGTAAGTCTAGGAGGGCTAGATCCTAAACTCCAAAGTGGTTTCGTGGTTACCTCTGTCAACTTCTTCCTCAGTCAGAGAAATTACAGAGTGATAACACCGCAACAACAAACAACACAGGGACTTGTGCACAACAAATTTGGCCGGGAAGTTTTGAAATTTCAGACAAAGAGAAACGATTTCTTTATGCTTTCTTTACTTGTAGGGAGGATAAATTTGAAAGATAACTTCAATTAAAATGTGAATTATGCCAAAATACCTCGTCGTACTTACATACACAACATTGGGACTTTGTACAACAACTTGCGTTGCGTGATGATTTCTTGATGATGCCACATGTCCTTGATGGATTCAAATCCATGAAACCATTAGGACGTTGACAACACTGAATCATACTATCTTGAAATGACATCATGACCCTTTAGTGACATGACAACCCACATCTCGACAACAAAAACCATAAGTTACATGGTTAAGAAAGAAAAAACCCGACCCATGACATACAAACCTATGACTTATGATTTAGGAAAAAATCCTTCAATGTTCTTATTTAACCCAAGACAAGACTTCATCCTATAATTTTATTCAAGATCCTAACAACCTATTTATAGGAAACTAACATTCTCCATATCTGCAAGTGGACATTATTGGTCATGTAGTCTCTCAACACTCCATATCTGGAACCTGAGGGCCTTTAGACATGATCTCCTTACTTATCCAAAAAATGGGGATAACATCTGGCTCCTACTTGGGGACATGTGCTCATCGTAGAGTGCATGAGAACCGTAACATCTCCTGGGAGACCTGTTCCTGTTATTGGTCCTAAAGTCTGTACCTGACTACTAAAGGGCAGAGCTAGGCCACCTGAAGTTTAGAATGATTGGTTTTCTGATTTTGTTGGTTAGTTAGAGGGTTGGTTCTACCAAGACAAGAGCATGGTTGGGTTGGAAAAATGATATAGATGAGGTTTCTCCTTGGCTGGTGGCACAAAAATGACAGAGAAGTGAAATAATAGAGGTAAAAGCAAAGGTAAGCAACAAACCACTCAATGAATAATCTGTTGCAATAAATTTAATACTTCAAATATCATTTCAAGACATTAAACATGTATCAAAAACACAATTTCTCCCACAGGTTGCAATAAAAAACAAATCTTCACCAAAGCATTAGTTGTTTTACAGGTTGCATATTAGTAAATATAAGTTATACAATAGTTGAAGGAAATGAGATGTACTTCACACAAATCAAAATCTCCATTCAATATAAGATAAAAAACACATGAAGATTTGGACAAAAACATCGTCATCAAAAGTATATTCACCAGGTAAAGATCTTTAATCCATGCATAGACCATGTTCAACCAACTGATGTATTGATCTTCTTTTCCCAAAAATCGAATCCTCAAAACATACACAAACTGCATATTTATCAAAGTTGCAGAGGCTCTCGTCCATCTAGGACTGAGGCTTAGCTCTATATTACCAGTCATAAGACAACTTATTAATTTAGCTAAAAACACTACTGGAGTATATTAAGGTATACTTCGAGCTTGAATTAATAAAAAAGAAGTGGTTCATATCACACACAAATGATCGCTTATGATGCCTTAATCTAAAAGAGTCTTGAACTTAAATAACTAAAATAGTTGCTAATCATAAACCAAACTGATGCCTATGTTGGAGTGAACTAAGATTTGGCAGAACTAAATAGGAGTGACATAACTGAATTCTTAGTCAAGTACAAGTGTACATGTGTGTCGTTGGAGGCCACTGGGAGATAACTGGGTGTGTTGGCAACTTCTTATTTAACTTATCTCTCGGGGTAAGAAGGAATTCTTCTAGTCACTTTTTCTAGAGTCTTTGATATTTCTTCTACAGTCTAGAGTATAGTTTCCCCAATTTCGGGTTGTGGTGATGCAGGGTGTGGATTTGAAGCTTCAGGTCTGTACCTGTTGACTATCGTCGAGCTACTGCCAGACGAGCAATATGATGTCGTATACTGGATCGACATTCCCTTCGTTTGGCGCCGTTTAAAAAATTTAAAACATGCAATTAATGAGGATAAAACACTTCAAAAATTTGGCATTTGGGAGCTTTTGAATGTAGAGTATACACATATCTCGAATGACCGAAATCGTGAAGTCATTAACCAATGCTTATTTCTAATTAACCTGAGATTAATATATCTTATCATTAAACATTTTAGGATTTCAGGACTCCGACTCTTCGACGTTCGAGAGATTTTGACTATAGAGTTTGAGAATCTCCCAGAGGATGATCTCCCGGAGTGACGTGGCCGCTTGATGTCATAGTTAGTGAAGTGTCATAAAAAGTGAGTGACACATGTCACCTGAAATAGTACAAATGATGTAACCAAAGGTGCATGAAATGAGTGCCACATGTCATCTGGAATCAACCGACATGTGGCCTATGACACGTTAGATGAAGAAGAACTTATGAGAAAGGGGCTCCGACACTTCGGCTTTCAGGATATTTTGAATGTATAATATGAATATCTCTCTAATGACCGATCTCCCAGAGTGATGTGGCAATTCAAGGCCACAACACTTTGGGGCTTCGACACTTCGGAGGTTTGTGATTGTTCTGGATTGAAATCTCTCGGAGTGACAATGTTCCAGAGTGAAACTTCATATGATTTGTTGTTAAACCTTGTGGGATTTTGAAACCTCGAATGCACAAGAGCCGTTGATCTTAATTGACTGTTGGATCTCCACCGTAAAAAAATTAACATGTCTGTTTGCTCACTATCTAAGCCTGAAATCCACTGCTCTAAATTGCTGCGTTTTTCTTTTGGATGTTTCCTATGCAAAAAAAGGACTTGGTCGACATGATGCACGCTCAATCAATGGTAAACATGATGACAAATATTTTGAAACGAAACCACGACATGCAATTATCCTTCAAGAAAACAGAAATAATTGGTGCAAAGAATCAATGAAGAAAAATAATGATAAAAAACTGAGTCATTTAGTAATCGAAAAACAACTTAACCAACCAGAAGAGGAATGATTTTGATGAAGGTATACGGGAATGAGAGAGGAGGGGCAGGGGTGTAGACTTAGGTTTCAACATTGGCTCCAATTGGGGACAACACCCCCCTGTGGGGTACCGAGAACAATAGACCAGTGCCTTGGAACTTAATAACTTGCTCCCACTGTCCTTCTCTTACCTTTGTTTTTGTTTGTCAACCATGCATCTCTTATTGAATCCAAAACCATAACTACACCCCAGTGCCTTTGTTGGGCTATGGAGTCTTTATTCACATACAAACTAACTAATCAAATGCAAGTGAAAAGGAAAGCAACTATGGTACAAGAGGGACCTTCCCTTAGTCTTTCAATCAAAATAGTGTTTCAAGAAGAGCCCATTTACCGGGCCTACAAAAATTCTAGTGTCATCTAGATTGTGTAAGACAAATGTATTATTTTCTAGAACCTCAACCATCTTAAAAGGTCCAAACCAAAGGTTACCGAACTTACCATGCTTATACTTTTCTTCCCTTCTAGCATCCCACCTCAAGACCAGGTCGCCTTCTTGAAAGATCTTCTTCTTGGTTTTCTTGTCAAAAGCCAATTTGATCTTGCTCTGGTATGCCTCAATTATCTGATTCAATGCTTCTCTCTTTTGTTGAACCTCTATAATCTGAAAGATTCTCCTCTGGATGTCATTGGCTCCTCCATTTCTTCCTGCAGGAATTTTAGAATTGGTAGACCGAGTTGAGTAGGGAAGACAACATCTATCCCATAAACTATCTGAAATGTCGAGGTTCCCAAGGATCTCTTGGTGCTGATCCTATCATCCCACAAGGCATACTTAAGTTTAGGGTCCCATGATTTCTTGTTTTCAATCAACAATTTCTTGATGATCCCGATGAGAGTCTTGTTTGATGACTCGACCAATGCATTCCCCCGAGGATAAAAGGGTATGGAATGTGTCAAGTCAATGTTATGGATAACACAAAAGTAAATCATGGCGCTGGACTTGAATGCCTGGGCATTATCTGTTATAAGCTTTCTAGGGTAGCCGAACCTGGCAAAGATATTGGTTTCCAAAAAATTCATAATCACCTTGACAGTATCATTCTTGGTGGGTACAACCTCGATCCGTTTGGTGAAGTAGTCAGTGGCAGTGAGGATCCATCCGTGCTTCCCACTAGAGGGTGGATTTATCTCACCTATGAAATCAAATCCCCATTGCTGAAAGGGGCCATTGGTAGTGATAGGTTTTAGGGGCAGTGAGAGAAATTTTTGTTTACCTGCAAACTTTTGACATTCATTGCATGCCCTTACTGTGCTGAATACATTAGAGAAAAGGGTGGGCCAGTAGTACCCTGCCCTTAGGATCTTGAGGGTTGTAGCCTTCCAATGTTGGTGTCCCCCACAAACTCCCATGTGCATATCTGTTATTACTTTTTTAGCTTCATTTTCATCAAGACATTTTAATAGGATGCCAGTAGGATCCCTCCAATAGAAGTTCTGATTTAAAATGCATAATTTGATAGCTTTTAATTTGAGAGACCTGACCCTTGTCTTTTTCAAATCTGGTGGACATTCTAGGTGATGCAGAAAGTTAATAACATCTTTGTACCAAGTTGAAGAAGAGTAGTTTTCAAATACCTACATGTTGTCTTGTCCAGACTGTGCCATGGGTGCATCGGATTGGGTGAAGGTTTGATGCAATTCCAACACCTTACATTTTGTTTGTGATAACAACTTGGCAAGTCCCTATCCCTTTATCAATTTGGTGGGTTTTATGTGCAGGTCATACTCCAATAGTTTGACAATCCACTTCCCTCTTTTCCCTTCACTATCTGGCTGGACCAGAATCTCTTTGACACTACTTCTAGGAACATAGGTTGTTATGCTAGACTGTAACATATACACCCTAAAGGATTTCAACGCTTTGACCAATGAATAAGCCTTGTTTTATAATATTTCATACGTCATCTTAGCATCTCGGAGGGATTTTCTAAAAAAGGTTATGGGATATTCATGCCCTTCTTCATTCTTTTGTAGTAGCACAACAACAATGGTTTCCTCTTAAGCGAAACAAAAGACAAATATTTCTTTGGCATAGTCAGGGCTGACTAATATAGGGGCTTCATCCAAAGATTGTTTGATCCTTTGGAATGTTGATTTTTCCTCCTGTGACCATTTGATAACAACATATTTCTTCAGCATGTTGTTGATAGGCCTTATGATTTCAACAAAGTTTGGCACAAAGCACCTTAAAAACTTATTCTTCCTATAAAGGATGAATAGACTTCTTGTTTCTGGGGATTGCAATTTCCTGAACAACCTCCACTCTCTTAGGGTCTATTTTTATACCTCTTTCTGATATGATGTGACCTAGGAGTTTACCTTCTAGGATAGCAAAGTGGGACTTCCTGGGATTCAAAGAAATCCCATACCATCTACATTTTCGGAAGATCTGCTCAAGCTGTTGTAAATGCTCATCATCTGATTTGGAGAAAATGGTGATGTCATCCAAATATATAACCATAAATTTTTCTTTCTCCCCCATGAAGGCTACATCCATAGCCCTCTGAAAGGTGGCCCATGTGTTCATCAACCCAAAGGGCATTTTTTTGTACATAAATGTCCCCCATGGTGTGGTAAATGTTTTTTTTCTTTGTCTTCTTCACATATTGGTATATGGTTATAACATGGGTACCCATCCAACTGTTACACATCAAAATCAGTCACGTCAATGATGACCTATTGTTGACATTACAAGTGTCACACTTTTACCTCAAGTGTCGCAAGTGTCACACTTTTGCCACAAGTGTCGTAAATGTCGCAGTGTCGCAAACATCATACTGTCATCTTGCCTATGTAGTTTCTCTAATGACATCATAAGGACACTTAAGACACCTTCAAAGGCTGGTTTAAGAAGGAGAAATCATCTGATGGGGAGTACAAAGCCTTTGCCATGAAGAAAAACACTCAAAAATCATTTTTAGAAGGCAACGCTCCCCTATACACTATCAGGGAGCGTCGACGCTCCCTAGCCTTCTTTGGGGAAGCGTTGCAACGCTTTGTGCACCCTTTTGAGGGAGCACTAGCCTATTTGAGCAAATTTTGGGATGTTGAGGAGAATCAGGGAAATATCCCCCTTATTTTGGAAATCAGTTGGATTTGAATCTGAGGTCAAGGCTGAATCTTAGGGAGGATCCACAATTGAAGGAGAAAGATCCTCAACCTATCCCAAGAATCTCTAAAGTGGTTGAGCCTCTCAAAGCTTATATAAGGAGTCCTTCTCATGGTGAAAGAGAGATTAGAATATGGAGAGATTGAGAGACACCTAACTTATGATCTCATAAGGAAGGGGAGACATTGAAGGCATCAAACTTATGATATCACAAGGGAGATATCATTGAAGCATAATCAACTTGTGTGTGGATTACTTGAGCAAAGGGTTTGACAAGGAGAGTTGGGAGAAGCTATTGCACCTTCATCAAAGGGCTGTAAGTATTCTCTATTGTTCTCATTAATATACATATGTGCTTGACATGTTTCTTTCAAGGTTGTGTTTGTTCTAGATGAGCTTGTATATATTAGATAGATCTGGTTTTAAACTAATCTTAGTAGAATAGGAAGCTTGTTTCGTCTTTGTTTGATTTGCAGGACTTATCGAGGAGCTCGAACATCAAAGCTCAACCTGGACTGCGCAAGGATGAACGTCGTTAAAACAATATTCTTTTTCTTCCTCTTCTCTATCTATTGGTTTAATTAGATTTAAAAGGATGTCAGTAACCAAAGTTAGCGCCAAAGGCTGATAACTTTGGTTACTGACATCTACGAAAAATACACGGTGGATCTACGAGATGACAAGACATAGCCACGACTAATACAAAGTGGATCTATGTGACAATATATGTGTCAATGTTCAAAAGAAACTCCGTTGCAACCTGGGCAAATTACATATAAGAGCGACGAATCAACCTAGGGTCTTCTTACCGATCTCGATGTAGTACGAATCTAACCATGTGAATAGATGTCCTGATGTCGAACATGGCAGAAACCACTTGATTATCGGTGAATGAGGTAAACCGTTAACAAGTGCGAGTGAAATCACCATTGATGTCAATGATTCCCAAGGTAACCTAGTACATTCCAGCGAATGTGAATAAATGAGTTGAGGTCGAACATCCATGGAATCATCCTGATCAAAGGTTGATGATGTAAACCCACTGTCGAATGCGAGAAGGCCTGCCATTGAGGCATGCAGGTCCCAAGGTACTAACTGGTTTCTAAGTCTAGTTCCCAGATAATGTGATGAAGTCGACAGGAATAGACTCGTCGAATGAGGGCCTTGATGTATTCCCCATCAACGAAACAAAACTCACATAGAGATGTAAATTGGTGGATCAAAAGAACATGGACTGACACGGGTATTGAAACAGGAAATTTGTTATGGTTGACTCTCGAGGAAGATACTTCCCTTGAACACTGAGGCACGACAACATAAACATGACATGGAATAAAACATGATAATGCAGTGGATACTGTGACTTTCATCAGGTGACCCAAAGGAGTAAGGAAACTCAGAGGATTGGTTCAGTGCAGAGGTTCAACGGATTAAGAATGCGTGCAAAGATAAAGTGGCGTGTTCAAGGGTGACTGCTGATGTTCTCGAAAACTGCTTGGCTTACTTCTTTCAATTTCTCTCCCATCCAGATAGACAAGTACCTCTTTTTGATTTAATGATCTCAAGGAGGGTAAAACATGCTCGATATAAATCACCTTCGGTAAGTCCCTCTTCCTTTGTTTAATGAACTGGAAGAAGTAAGGGTTCGGTCCCATATGGGCCCTTCAATGTATGATTGTTTAACGAGTCCAGAGAAGGTAAACTCGATGATTTTTCATGTTTAGAGAGTCTGAAAAGAACTTAAAGACGACTCCAGTGTTGTCCTTTTTCGTAATGATAGTCTCGTGAGGTCGAAAAAGAGATAAATTATCACTTGAAAGATGCCCTTTCAAACTTTTTAATGAGTGGGAAAGGAAGCAAGATCACTCGACAATCTTTTCATGTTTAGAGAGTCTGAAAAGATCTTTAAGACAACTCCAGGGGGTTCCTTTTTTGTATATCCATGCGAGTCTGAAAAAGATATAAAAGTTTACTCGGTGCATTCTTATGTTTTTTCAAGCGTAAGAACGAACTAAGACTATGCTCATTATTGGTTTCAGTTTTACACAAGCTTGAAACAAAATTAAAATATGCTTGTAAATTCCCAAATTAATTTCCAAAGGTAGGGATACCCATGGATGGTTGGTACTCTGCCCCCAGCTTGGAAAGATAACGACTTAACTCCAGAATGATAATCAAAGGTTGGAGACATGCCCCCCCAAGCTTCAATTCATTCACTGAGTTTGAGGTTGTCACCAACTTCTAAATTAGATGGAGAAAAAGGATAAGGGTTGATGAAATGAAGGTTCGAATACGAGACCTAACGAAAGACTCGACTTGACGGGAGAGGTGACTGTTTCATTTTTTTAATGAGCTTGACACAGGAAAAGAACTATGCTCATGGCTCTGGGTTCAATCCATAGATTTCTGTTGCATTTTTAACGAGCTTGTTACAAAGAGGAAAACTATGCTCAAGACATCTGTTTCATTTTTAACGAGCTTTCCACAGAGAAGAAAACTATGCTCGTGACCTCTCCTTGATCACGGCTTCCAAGAGAACAATGCTCTGGAAGGAACACATGTCAAGGGAAAAATGTCAATCATGGCTTCCAAGAGATCTTCACTAGATGGAAGAGAAGAATTCTGGAAGGAATACATGTCAACGACCTCGATAAGGGTAGGGAGAGATGGCTCTAATAGCCCTATCAAAGAGATCACCATGTCAACTACTGGATCTAAGTCATCAGGAGTTGAATTCATGGGAGACAACACCACATAATTAGCATGCAGTTGGGACGATACTGTCTGCATATAAGAACCATTTAGGGAGGTAATCCAGTCAGGACAGATGAAAGAAAGTTGATGAATATATCACATGAAAAAAAGTGGACACAATAGCTTTCATGACATAGACATAATCTCGCCCAAGGAGTAAAGTGAAATCCAAGGGGTCTTGGACTACCATGACATCAATAAAGACAGTTTTCCCTCCCAAACTTATGGGAAACTGGGGAAGGGTCCCTAAAGTTTGACTGGTTCTTCTGTTAAAAGATGACAGATTCTGTGTAATCAGCGCAAGATGAGGACAACCCAAAGCCTGCCAAGCAATAGAGGAAAAAATACTAACGGACGCACCTTCATCTATCAACGTCTGAGGAACGTCCCGACCGCAAACCTGTACTATAATATAGAAAGGAATGTGAGATGGAAGATGAGGTCCAGTTAGAGCACCCCAATTGAAAAGGATGGCCTCATTACTTGGAGGGGGTTTCGCGGGAGAAGGAGGAATGCCCCCTAGCACAGTAGGTTTTGTATCAATGAGAAAAACATTGGCAATATTGGGTTTACTCTATATAGGGAGAGTAGGATCGACCGATGATGGGATCAAATCGACCACGTTGGCACTGTTAAGAGGAAGAGTGGGATTGACCGATGATGTGACCGGAGCAACCACTTTGATACTCTTTGGATGAAGGGTGGGGCTGACCGAGGAAGGGACTGGATCAGTCACTTTGGCACTCCTCAAAGGAGGAGTGGGATTGACCAATGGCAGAACCAGATCGACCAATTTGGCACTCTTCGGATGAAGGGTGGGATTGATTGAGGAAAGGACTGGATCAGTCACTTGGGTTGCACTTTCCAGATGAAAAGTGGGGCTGATCGATGACAGAACTGGATCAACTACTGTGGGTAGTGGTTCAATTGAGGATGAAACCATATTGACCACCTGATCAACTGGATGGACCAGGGATGGAACTAGATTGACCATTCCATCAACTAACAATGGGTTGGGGGAAATCTTACGATAACCAGTTGGAAGTTGAAGCTTTTCCAAAAGAGAAGAAGCCTCATCCATACGAGGACAAAAGTGAGAGTAATGAACACCTTTGCATAACATGTAAGGAAACTTGACAATTGTCTTCTTCTTACCAAACTTAACATCACTAGTTGACGGGGTATCACCATCATGCCCAGCAAGGGCTGATGACGTGGAAGACCACATTTCTAAGACCTTGGGAAGACCAGAGAAATCCATCAGAAAGTGGTCACCCTTACAAATCCTGCAAGGGAATTTGGGTTTTAGATTCTTTGTCTTAATCTTAATGGCCTCATCAACACTTCGAGTACTATTAATAGTAGCTGGTTGCTTGGATCCAACATTTTATGTAGTTGGAGGCTTGGTCCCTTTCTGGTTCTTCTTCTTCTCTTTCTGTTTCTTCTTCTTCTGATCAATTTGGCTACTCTCTTGAGAGCTTTCACTAGGCGAAGAAGGAGAAAGGGAAGGAGACCTGACGGGCGAAGAAGGAGAAAGGTCGACACGAGGTTGATGTGCTTACATCCGAAGCACCTGCATTCGAGATCACCGGAGTGGAAAACAACCATATCGATAACCCAATTGTGAGACATGGAAGGCTCAAAGTAGCAATTTAAGGAGGACAAACGTTTCCGTAAGAAGGAAAAACAAAGGGTTCCCCTGGAAAAGGGGTTCCTTTATTGGTCATTCCAGGAACTGACGCCATAAAAAAAATATCCAACCTAGATTCTGCTAGGGAGAACAAACAACACATGCTAAAAATCTAGTAAGCAAACAAGCAAACAAAACCTTCTCACAATGAGCACACTAGTTGGTGATGAAATCCAATGTCACGGGAACAAAGTAAGAAGGGGCTGAGATAGAGCAGGTGGAAAAGTTACGTTGACGACCTACTTAACGGACTTACACCCTGGTGCAAGCTCCCACACATAATCGTGCGTATACCCTCCAAGGAGCCTGAGTGAGTTTGGCCAACGTCGATTCCAGGTACCGTGAAAACTTGGCCCTCCATAGTCACCTTGTGTAGAGACCCTAGAGAGATAGACCACTAAGGTTACCAACTACAACAGTGATGCCTGGGGAAACAGTCGATAGTCCGATCCATGCACAAGGGTAGGGTATCTAGCCCGAAATCAACTTGAAAGGCTTCCACTCATCATTTTGGGTATACCTTCAAGCGATCCCCATAATACGCGCAATCTCTACACCAAGACCAACAAAGCAGGGTGAGTAACTCTGCCAGTCTCAATGCGACCTCAGGTTTGACCCTTGTGTGAGAAGGGCTTCCCAGGACAAAATGTAGAAATTGGAATTCATCGCTCCCTAACACAAGATCCTATGTTTGTTTGCAGCTTTGGAAAGTTATCTTTCACACCTATTCCAAAGCCCTACAACTAATCTAATGTAGGTTTGCTACCAAAAAATATAAAAATGTCTAATCAATTTTTAATTTGGCGCTTGATTTTTAAGGCTGTTGTTACTCAAAAGGAAAATGGAGTGGACAATATGGTTTTTTGACCGACTTGAAAGTTATGCAAAGAGATGAATATGCAATATTTTCATTTCGATGAAAGCTAAGCTACGAGAAGGAGAAAACATTCATCATTCCAGATGCACAATGTCCAAAAAATGCCAAAAAACATGCAATTTCACTACTTCAAATGCAAGCTAGTTTCACTACCCAAAAGCAAAAATGAATTTATCTTCTTTGTCTGATTATGATGTATATAGAAACTAAATACAAAATCTTCAATGCTCCAGTAATTTCAATCAAGAGAAAGAGTCCTATGCAGATGCAAAAGACACGAAGCAAAAGGGCTACAAACAAAGGATGCACTCAAGGCAGTGAGGTATGAAAGAAAACAAGTAGAAATTTGTTCTAACAAGAAATAACACCATCAAGGATTCTACAACCAATCAAGCATTCAAGGAACATAACAAAATGCAGAAAAGAATCCAAGAAATGATAGGGAGAAAGAGAAAACACTCAAAACTGTCCTAACAAAAAGCAACTAGAAAAGGCAATTTCACATTTTTGAAAAAGGTTTCAAGCTCCAATCAAGACAACAGGGAGTCATAAGAATAAAAAAACATCAAAAACCAATCCAAACAACTTCACAAACCAACCATAGACTCTGGGTAAAGATCTCTTCAAAAAAGGCTGCAAAAGACTAAGCAGAAGAAGGCAAAAACCCTAAAAAAAGAGACTAGAGCTCCCCCAGAAGGGTGCACAAAGTGTTGCAACGCTCAGGGAGTGTTGGCGCTCTGGTGCAGGGGGGTGTTGGTCCTCCCAGAAACTCAGAAAAAGAGCCAAAAACCATAAAAAAACTCACCTAGAATGCATGAAAATTGGTGAAAATGCTAGTGAAGGTAGGAGAAGGCTAATGGATGATGAACAACTAGTAAAAGTGATATGAAAGGTGGTAAAAGGGAAGGGACAAACCAAGGAAATAAAAATAGGAGTCCTTCCCCAGTGGAGTCACCATTTTTTGTTACAGAGAAATCCCCTTGCGGACAAGTGGATTCTCTCTTGGACACTAGGTCCTAAGGCCAAGACATAAAGGGTGTTAACTTTGGTTACTGACATCCTTTTAAATCTACTTAAACCAATAGATAGAGAAGATGAAGAAAAATAATACCTTTTTAACGATGTTCATCCTTGCGCAGTCCAGGTTGAGCTTTGATGTCTAAGCTCCTCAATAAGTCCTGTAAATCAAACAAAGACGAAACAAGCTTCCTATTCTACTAAGATTAGTTTAAAACCAGATCTATCTAATATAGACAAGCTCATGTAGAACAAACACAACCTTGAAAGAAACAGGCCAAGCACATATTGTTAAGGTCCTAACCCGCACATAGGTAGATCAATGTATTCAGATGTAATAAAGGTCAATATTAATAAGGCCTTTCAATAAAATAGAATAAGGTGGATGTAAGAATACCCAATAGAAGCTTCTGCTTCTAGAAGGATCTTCCTCTAAATGCTTCTCTTAATAGACATATTTAGTATAAATAAGGGCCGAGGGTATGAAAACCCTAGCTTGGAGATTATTGTAACAGAGCGCTGCTCGACTGGAGGTTTCCCCCTCGAAGAGGCCTGTGAACATTGCTTTCTGAATCAAAGTGCTATTTCAGTTGTTGTTCTCATATTATTTCTGTGTTATTGTGAAGATTATGCTAGTTATATTACTGTTATTCTGCCATTTCTAGCATTTTATTTCTGTTTTGCGTATTTATTATATTTGGTATCTTGCAAGTGGTATCAGAGCACTTTCCTTGGCAAAAATTGTGGGTATTTTTTTTTCTAGGGTAGAGACATATTCCGATGTCTTTAAGCCACAGAGATCTATTGTTACGTGCATAAACTCACGATTGATGGATTCATACATGCAGGAAATAGAAGTGGTTCTTAAGCGCACATCTGTTGGCCACCCTTGTAACCCCTGTTGGTACCCCTTCGAGTGGTAGCGCATCAGACAACACCTGTGTACGGATTGGCCTAGATTTCCTTAAGCCCTCTTTAGATAAACCTATCCGCCCCCGGACTGCTATAGTGTCACCGAGAACAACACTTGGGAAGATACTCTCTAGTACCTGGGTAGTCGGGTAGTACGGCTAAGGGTACGGTCTATCCTCCTTAGTTAGTGCCCTGAGATATTGGGCCGAGTACTACTGTTGGACCCTGCACGTATATCAGAGAGCTATAGCATAGGGCAAACCCTTATCTGTAGAACCCTTGAATACCTAACCCTTGGGGAACATAAACATAAACAAATTAAACCGGCCAGATCTATTTTCGCGCAACTGTGTTCGGGTTGCCAAGTAAATACACATTTCTTTCTGGTTAAGAATTGGGGGATTTCAGCACTGCAACATTCTTCAGACCGAAGTATAACCCCACAGCTGTTAAAAAAAAAAAAAAGTCTGGAAATTATTTCACCATTATTTGAGACCTATTCCATTAGATTCATCTCTTCTCCCTTATCACATTCATCCATATAATTTTTCTGCAAAAATTTTTGACCTCGCCCGCTCCCTTTTCGGTTCACCCATCCTCATGGCCCATACCCATAGCCAAGAACTGGAGTCTCGCTTCAACACCTTGCAATCTAGTTTCCTCGAGACTCAAAAAGAAGTGCAACAACTCAGTGCTACTATTGCCTCCTGTGATACATCCATCAATACCACCATAAATGCATCCATGTAGTTCGCAATGGCTGAAGTCAAACAAGAACTGACCACCCAGCTTGAATCTGTCTTTGTATCACT
>JASDQU010310264.1:96312-107913 GCA_032191745.1 Picea mariana
AGGTTGCCCCTTGAAGAGGCCTGTGAACATTGCTTTCTGAATCAAAGTGCTATTTCAGTTGTTGTTCTCATATTATTTCTGTGTTATTGTGAAGATTATGCTGGTTATATTACTGTCATTCTGCCATTTCTAGCATTTTATTTCTGTTCTACGTATTTATTATATCTGGTATCTTGCACATATGTATATTAATGAGAACAATAGAGAATACTTACAACCTTTTGATGAAGGTGCAAAAACTTCTCTCAGCTCTCCTTGTCCAAGCCTTTGCTCAAGTAATCCACACACAAGCTGATTATGCTTCAATGATATCTCCCTTATGAGATCATAAGTTTGATTCCTTCAATGTCTTCCCTTCTTTATGAGATCATAAGTTAGGTGTCTCTCAATCTCTCCATATTCTAATCTCTCTTTCACCATGAAAAGGCCTCCTTATATAAGCTTTGAGAGGCTCAACCACTTTAGAGATTCTTGGGATAGGTTAAGGATCTTTCTCCTTCAGTTATGGATCCTCCCTAAGATCCAGCCTTGAACTTAGATTCAAATCCAAATGATTTCCAAGATAAGGGGGATATTTCCCTGATTCTCCTCAACAACCCAAAATTTGCTCAAATAGGCTAGCGCTCCCTCAAAAGGGTGCACAGAGCGTTGCAATGCTCCCCCAAAGAAGGCTAGGGAGTGTCGACGCTCCTTGATAGTGTATAGGGGAGAGCTGCCTTCTAAAAATGATTTTTGAGTGGTTTTCTTCATGGCAAAGGCTTTGTACTCCTCATCAGATGATTTATCCTTCTTAAACCAGCCTTTGAAGGTGTCTTAAGTGCCATTATGATGTTGTTAGAGACATGATATAGGCAAGATGACAGTATGATGTTTGCGACACTTGTGACACTGCGACATTTACAAAACTTGTGGCAAAAGTGCGACACTTGAGGTAAAAGTGTGGCACTTGTAATGACGACAATAGGTCATCATTGAAGTGAGTGATTTTGATGTGTAACACCAACAAATAAATCCTATGGGAAACTACTACCCTTTTGAAAATATGGTCCATCTTGGGTTGGGGGTAGTTGTCTTTTAGAGAACACTTGTTGAGATTTCGGAAATCCACACATAAGCGTATTTCCCCACTCTTTTTACTCACAAGTACCAAGTTGGCCACCCAATATGAGTACCTCAAGGGAATAATAATTCTGGCATCAAGCATTCTTTTCATCTCTTTTTCAGTTATGGACATCAACATGTGATTAAATTGCATGATCTTTTGTCTGAATGGCTTAGAACCAACCTTCAGAGGGATCTTGTGTTGGATGATGTCAGTGTTGAATGTCTTCAAATCTTCATACGACCATGAAAAAATATTAACAAATTTTTTTATGAGGCTGACATACCTCTCTTTTTGTTCTGGAGGTAGTGCCTTGGGCAATTTGACTATTTTGGGATTTTCAACAGTCCCAATGTTGCAGTCCATCACTTCCTCTTCTTGATTTTTTATGGCAGCTTATTTGGAGACATTGTGGTTGTCAAACAACCTTTCTAATGGCACTAGACCCCTGGGAATGTGATTTTTCTTAAGTTCCACAATGTTGTGGCCAACCACCTTATTCAACAATTGAGATTTTTATTTTATTTTTTGATTAATCATCTTCACCCTCTTGATCTATTGAGATAATGGATAATTCTTCAATGGTTTGTAGAAATCTTCGCAGCTCCAAATCATTACTAAATACTTGTCAGTGATTTATGTTGTCTGGTATGGCTATCCTATGTATGACTTCTACCCGATACTTGATATTTGTGCTAATGGGAGGTATGAAGGTACTGACAGCCAATGCCAAAGAATCTGCCTTTTGATTTTCCTCTCTAGGAATGAAGGAGATATTAAATGCCATAAAGAAGTTGTCAACCAGGTCCCACACCTCATTCTTGTATCACTTGAGCCTATGTTGCTTAGCTTGATATATGTTTTTGACTTGATTGATGATTAAATCAGAATCACCAAAGACTTCCAAACCTTCAACAACCATGTCTTTGGCAGCCCTCAATCCAAGCACCAGAGATTCATACTTAGCTATATTGTTAGTAGTCTCGAATTCCAGCTTATAAGAGAGCGTTATAAACTTCTGTGCAAGGGAAATAAGGACTATACCAGCCCCAGAACCTTCCTTTGATGAAGAGCCATCGAAATACATCCTCCATACTTTGTTATGTTGATCTTTCAGTGACTAGTTTTTGCATTTGTTGACTGTAATTTCTGGTTCCTCATTATTTAAATGAAAAAAAGATGACCCGATCTCATCCTTGACAACACAAATTGGATGATTGCTTGGATTCTGATGGTCGCTGACGATATAGGCTAATCTGACCTCCCTCTATAGCCTCCTGTGCTCTCCTCTGAAAACAGGGACGGTGACATATGTGAGGTCCATTTGTAACGATCCCCCAACCTTTTTGGCCCATGTCCTGGACAAAACCATACCAAACTTGGGGGGGATGTCAACCACAACGATGTCCATCACTACACTCTTCATGGGTAACTATGCTAAGGAAATCACTAGATATTTTATTAATCCCAAACATTTGATTTTTTTAGACTCAAAGGAGTAAAGGTCCTAGTAGGGCTTGGTGATCTCCATGCCTAGTTCCTCCATAACAACTTTAGACATGACATTGTGTGAGGCCCCTAAGTCCATGAGATAGTTATGTAGGATCTTTCCATGGATATTTAAAGATGTGTAGAGTGGTGGATAGGCATCTGAGCCATCCTTGATATGTGGTCCCACAGTAATGGTTGGGTTCTCATCCTATAGACTAATTACATAATAAGTTACAACAAAAGTAGGTGGTTGGAGAACCTTCATAATAGATTGTTTGAAAGACTCATTTTTCAACAATTCTGACAAAGGTACAGGGGATCTTGATCTTGCTCAACTCATTCTCTAGGTTTAAAGATGCTTGTAGCCTATCAACTTCCTTTACTTCAGGGGTAGCAGTTTTAACTCGAGGAGGTTGGTGAGCTTTGGCCAATGAACCCTTGCTTGGATTTGACTTGGAAGGAACTTTTGTTTTTCTGTTCTCATCGGGGGTCTCAACTTTGGGAGTGCCTATTATGGGCCTCAAGTCATATTTCTTTTGGGGCTGGCCTTGAATAACTCCCTCTTCCCCTATCTCAATATCAAACTGTTTTGATAGTTGTGTCACCTCATAATCTTGTTGCGTTAAGTGACTGCTGTAAAAATATGTTTCATTGAAAAGTACAACATCATCATCCACAACATCACTATCTACATCCATCTCCTCAATCTGATTGTTTTGGAAAGGAGGTACAAATCTTTGATCATCAACATTCCTCCTCTCTCTCTACATTATCTGAGGGGAATCATTCAACCTTCTAAATTAGTTTGGATTTCTAATCCCAACCCCTTGAAAATATTTGTTTTGTTGTTTAGATTCCCATTTCAGCTTAGCTATTTCAAATGTCAGATTCTTCAAATATTTGGTCATTTCATCAAGTTTAGGATCATATGTGGTTGGGTTATAGGAGGCAGGGGATTCCTCTCTCCGTTTCTTCTTGTGCTTATCAGATCTAGTCTTTAACTGGTTTGATGCCAAGATGTTAGATTCAACCTCAATGGTTGCTTCTTGCATGGACAACAAGGTGGTGGATCTTCTTTCCCTCAACATAAGGGAGAAATATGCATGAAATGCATTGGCATAAGTGATCTTGGCAGAGGCTTCAGTTGGTTTGATCTCATTTGGGATTCTACCATACATCTTATTGAATCTCTTGGTGAAGTTTGAAATGGACTCACCATTATTTCTCTTAAGGGCCCCAAACTCAATGATGTAACAAATATAATCTCTTCTATCTCCCCATTGTTTTATGAAGGCTTCATCTAGCACATCAATATCTATAATGGACACTGGAGGGAGATCATGAAACCATTTCCTTATTTCCCCATCAAGGCTTTGTAGAAACAACCTCATCCACACATCTACATAGTTAATATTGAAGTTGTCTGCAAAGTTGTAGAAGGTTACCAGATGTTCTTCAGCAGTGACATCCCCTTCCCCATTATATCTTGGAAAATATTTCATGTAATCTGTGGTTGGGAGTGCATGTAAGCCTATAGGAAAAACTAGGGGTGCATCTCTGGCAGCAATTACGACATTCATCCTGTTAACAACCATTGTTTGGGAAATAGGAATATGAGGATTGATTGGAGATACAGGGGTGGATGTTGGACTAGATGATGAAGTGGAGGTAGGAGTTGAAGGTGTTTGAGGTTCCTTGGAATTGTGATTCTTAGGGCTATCAAATTCAAGCTTCTTGTGATAATGAAGGAAAGTGGACTCTTTGGGTGCAACTTTACCCTTGAGGGGTGTGGTATATCTCCGAGATAAGGTGGAGTTTCTTAGTTGCCTTTTTGGCTCAGAGACTATTGTGTTCTTCTCAGGGTTAGGATGAGCCTTAGTGGATTTGATGTGCTCAGATTTGGATCTCTTGAGTCCTTTTCTGGGAGCCAATATTTCTTTTGTGAAGTTTACTCGATGGAGTCGCCAGGTGAAAGATGGTAGTCTGAAGGTGTCTAATCTTTGTTCACCATCAAAGGTTAGATCTAATCATTGTCATTTTCCTAGGGAAATATATCTCGTTACTCCATTCCCCGACAACGGCGCCAGAAGATGTTGGTCCTAAATTCTACACTTGACTACTAAAGGGCAGAGCTAGGCCACCTCAAGTTTAGAATGATTGATTTTTTGATTTTGTTGGTCGAGTTTTACCAAGACAAGAGCATGGCTGGGTTGGAAAAACGATATAGGATGAGGGTTCTCCTTGGATGGTGACACACAAATGACAGACAAGTGAAATAATAGAGGGAAGCAACAAACCACTCAATGAATAATTTGCTACAAGAAGTTTAATACTTAAAATATCATTTCAAGACATTAAACATGTATCAAAAACACAATTGATCCCACAGGTTGCAATAAAAAAAATCTTCACCAAAGCATTAGTTGTTTTACAGGTTGCATATTAGTAAAGATGAGTTATACAATAGTTGAAGGAAATGAAATGTACTTCGTACAGATCAAAAACTGTATTCAAGATAAGATAAAAAACACATGAAGATTTGGACGAAAACACTGTCATCAAAAGTATATTCACCAGGTAAAGAGATTTTATCCATGGATAGAACAGGTTCAACCAGCTAATGTCTTGATCTTCTTTTCCCAAAAACCAAACCCTCAAAACATACAAAAACTACATATTTATCAAAGTTGCAGAGGCTCTTGTCCATCTGGGACTGAGGCTTAACTCTACACTACCATTCGTTAGACAACTTATTAACTTAGCTAAAAAAACTACTAGAGTATATTAAGGTATGCTTTGAGCTTGACTTAATAAAAAAGAAGTGGTTCATATCACACACAAATGACCACTTTTGATGCCTTAATCTAAAAAAGTCTTGAACTTAAATAACTAAAACTGCTGCTAATCATAAACCAAACTTATGCCTATGCGAGAGTGAATTGAGATTTGGCAGAACTAACTAGGAGTGATAGAACTAAATTCTGAGTTGAGTACAAGTGTACATGTGCACTGTTGGAGGCCACTGAGAGATAACTGGGTGTGTTGGCAAATTCTTCTTTAACTTATCTCTTGGGGGAAGAAGCAAGTCTTCTGGCGCTTTTTCTGGAGTCTTTGATATTTCTTCTGTAGTTTGGAGTATAGTTTCCCCAATTCCAGGTTATGGTGTCGCAGGGTGCAGATCTGAAGCTTCAATTCAGTACTTGTTGACTATCGTCGAGCTACTTCCAGACAAGCAATATGATGCTATAGACTGGCTCAACGTTCCTTTCATTTGGCACTATTTAAAAACTTTAAAACATGCAATTAATGAGGATAAGCCACTTCAGAAATTCGACGTTCGGGAGATTTTGAATCCAAAGTATACACATCTCTCGAATGAACGAATGAATGAAGTCATTAACCAATGCTTATTTCTAATTAACCCGAGATTAATATATCTTATCATTAAACATTTTGGGATTTCAACATTCTGACTCTTCGACATTCAAGAGCTTTTGACTGTAGAGTTTGAGAATCTCCCAGAGCACGATCTCTCAGAGTGACGTGGCCGCATGATGTCATAGCCAATGATGTGTAATAAAAAGAATGTGACACATGTCACCCGAAATAGTGTAGATGACATAACCAAAGGTGCCTGAAATGAGTGCCATGTATCATCTAGAATCAATCGACAGGTGGCATATGACACGTCAGCTGAAGAAGAACTTATGAGAAAGGGGCTCCGACACTTTGACACTTCGACACTTCTGTTTTCGGGAGATTTTAATTGTAGCATATGAATATCTCTTGAATGAACGATCTCCCAGAGTGACGTGGTAGTTCAGGACTTTGACACTTTAGGGCTCTGACACTTCGGAGGTTTGCGCTTGTTCTGGATTGAAATCTCCTGGTGTGACAATGTTCAGTAGTGAAACTCCATACACTTTGTTGTTAAACCTCGCGCGATTTTGAAACCTCGAATGCATAAGAGCCGTTGATCTTAATTGATTGTTGGATCTCCACCATCGAAAATTTAACCTGTCTGTTTGTTCATAATCTAAGCCTGAAACCCACTTCTCTGAATTGTTGCATTTTTCTTTTGGATGTTTCCTATGCAAACAAAGGACTTGGTTGACCTATTGCACGCTCAATGAATAGTAAACATGATGACAAATATTTTGAACCCAAACCATGACATGCAATTATCCTTCAAGAAAACATAAATTGGTGAAAATAATCAATCAAGAAAGATAATGATAAAAAACTGAGTCATTTGGTAATGGGAAACTGACTTAACCAACCAAAAGAGGAATGATTTTGATGAAGGTATAGGGAAATGAGAGAGGAGGGGCAGGGGTGCAGACTTAGGTCTCAACACTTGCCAAAAATCAGAAAAAAGTATTAGAGCATCTAGGGTGGTGCTATCACCCTTCATCCATATACATACAAAATCCAAATTAAAAGCTAATCTAGAGAAGAAAAATTTTGACATTTTTTCAAAGATTTCTAAACTAAGCATAAAATCAATATGCAAGTAGAGCAATATGAAATATGAAATGCATCTAAACTACTATGAGAAATCAAAATGCAAATACAAGAAATCAAAATGAATTACCTACTTACCTGGGGGCCTCGGGGCCTTGAAGATTAGGCGATAGTTGATGTCAAGTGAAGTCATACAACCAGTGCAACCAGTTGATTATCTCATGAAATTATCTCCCCCTATGCTTGATCATGTGAAACAAAAAAGATAAATCTAACAAAAAATGATCATGAGCATAAATGGATATATAATCGATCAAAAAATAAAACTCATGGAGATGGGTGGGAGGGAGAAAATCCTGCTGGAGAGAGAAATCATCATCCCGATCATCCCTCCTAAAAGTGTAGCCACAAGCCTGATCAATCCACCTCTTAAAAGATATACCATATGTAGATGATGGCTTGTCTTCATCTTCACTTAGAAAATCATTGCTCCTTGAAAGCTGAGAAACGAAAATAGATCTCAAGAGAACCCTATGATTTCCAAAACAAGAGGAAATGATGAAGGCACAAACTTAGATAAAAACTCCTCCGTCGAACTTAGGAAACGTCTCTTATTTGTCTGCAAATCCCTGCCCAAAGTCTCAACATGAAAGTGCTTATGTTTGGTAGTGTATACATTAGTCTACTTTAGGCTGGCCATGACCTGGTGTCTATCAAAATCTAAGCACAATGGCTAAAAGTCCTCATAGAACAAATCTGCATCCTCAAAACGGTACATATCAAGGGATGACTGAAGATCACTATGGGTATGCTGTGACAAGTCATTGTCGAAGGGGATGAACAAATATGTAACCATATCATCACTAGACTGCCAAATATCTGAATCATACATGCATGAAGACTAGTCCTCTGAAGATGACACTTCAACCCACTCTGCCTAAGAGCTACCCTCAATGTCATAAATCATATCTCTATCAACTATGAAGCAACCCACATCCCAACTATGTCTCCCAACCTGTATGAAATCATCAATGTGGTCGTCAACTATATCCGAGGGTTGTTCCACGAATTCATCTGCATCATAGGAGCTAATTACTTCTTTGTTAGACTGGAGAAATTCAATTCCTTCAAAAGGGAAAGTCGATAACAATGTCTTGTTCAAGCCTTCTGCAAGAGAAACTTCATTGAGATCCTTTTGACAATTTTTCACATTTCCAAAGTCATGGAACAAAGCATCATAAAAGTTTTCAAAAGGATTATAACTCATCATGTTCTCTTCTTGATGCATAGGAGAAGAAAAGGTTGGGGTAGCTTCAACAAGATATTCAAATTCTTCATCACTAAGGCTAATTGTTTCTTCAACTTCATATGCAAGAAGAAAACAAGGCATAAGCAAATGTTCTTCTTCAGGTAGTAGCACATATATCAATGTCTCCTTCTTCTCATCAACGTCTTCTTCTTCTTGGAAACTTTTTCCATGGGTATTTTATTTAATCGAATCTTCGTAAATAGGATCAGAAAATTCACCATCTTGATCTTGACCTCTAATGATTTTGTAGACTTCCTTGGGCGTGGAGAGAGGTTCTTCGTTATTTGGGAAATTTTTCTGGTACCCATACTTCTTGGTCACATCGTTCTATAATGCTCTTGTTACAAAGTATGCAATGGCCACTTCCCAAGATGAATTTAGGGTAGGCCTTTCCTCATAATTGTCGAGGATGGAATCATACTCTTCTTCTCTTTGTTAACAGAACTTAACCAGAAAGTCTTTGTCAAGACAAAGTTCTATCAGTTATTCAAAAAAATCGTCATCTTCTTCTATGATTTCCTTGAGGATCTCAAGACTTTCCTCAATGCTCTTGTCATCTTCTTGTCTTTTAATTGTTGTTTCAGCAAACTCTGGAAGAAGCATTTCTCTCAAGCTTTCAATAGGATCAAGGTCAAAACCTTCTCTCAAAAAAACATCCTCCAGGTCCTGCATTGTATCTCTAAGACTTTGAGCTTCTGGTCCCCAACGTTTAAGTAACTCTCTGATGGGGATCCTTAAAGAAGATATACTTCTTTTCTTTCCAAAATTCTTGATCCAATCCCTTTGTTCATTTCCTAGGGATAGTAGGGACAACCATAGGCATACATATTAATGTAGTACATTCACATAGTAGATGCATCTGGTAAACTCAATAATGTGTGTTATGACTGACAATGGAATACCATCAAACTTTGGGAGTACATAAAATTGCTTTATCAAGCACTTGTTTAGATATCCTTCAATATCTTTGAGATCCAAGGCCTTGTATGCTCCATGAAAGCGCCACAGAGCCATGTTTCCATTACTTAGGGAAATACCTCAATGGAGTCACTAGATGAGCTCAAGGCTCATCAAAGGAGGGGAAGAGGAAAAAGGGAAAAAGTGGGTTCTGGGAAGGTGGAGTTGCCAAATGAGCTTCAAGAAGAGCTCATTAAGAAAGGTGGAAAGGGATCGCCCCTTGGGTTGTTACGAGGAAAATCTCTCTATGTCTAGGCGTAAACCACAACAGACATAAATGAATGCAGAAATCAACTCTAATCTCAAGTATGCTATATAAAAAAATATGCTAACAAGACAAGATAAGAGGCCTACCTCGTCCAGACGTTTGATGAAGTCCACCGTTGAGCACTTGACCCAAAGAAATATACCTGCAACTAGTCCTCAACAACCAAGCAACGCAAGCATATAGTGATAGTATATATTGTTAGCACATTTCATAGCATAATCCATCAACATTCATAACAAATACGCCCATGTAATAATAATTCAAATATTTGTGAGATATTAATTGGACGAGATAAGAGTATTTCTATTAAGATATAATAAACAAAAGTGAATGAGTTACAAACTTCTGTGTTGGCACGGTTCGGAACCGAGAAACTAAGTTCCTTCCAGCTGGGCCTCCACCACTTCAATCCTCCACCAAAGGAAAGCTCATATAAGAGAGATAATGAAGTTCTCAATCAATAAGGGAAGAGCTTGGGGGCTGAACAATGTGTTCAGACTTAAAGGAAAAAGGGATGCAAACTCAATGTGAAGTGAATAATTTCTCCAGAGTAACTTTACTCTCAAAGTTGAATTCTTTCTCTCATTTTTCCATAGCTCAGATTTGGCCCATTATAGCCTTCAAGTGGAACTGAAGGGTCGAGTTAGAACGTTTCCAGTATATGGAACGCCAAGGATCATTGATCTCATGACATGACATGGAAACCCGACACCATTTTTTAATTTTGGGCACATTTCCCAATGTACATGGGCTGTAGTGGTGCAACCTGCGTATACGCATGCTGTAATATAGGCAGGGCGCGTATATGTGGAAAAATCATGTTTTTAGCTTTGGTATTTGTAAAAAGGGACTTCAAATCTGCATAGGGAAATGGAAAAAGGCCCTCTGTGCAAGATTGCATAGGGTGAGGCAAATCTTTCTATAACATGGGTGGAGTCACCAGGAAAGCTAGGATAAAGGCTTCAGATTAGCTTGCCAAAGTGTCGTTAGGGTTCAGAATAGGATTCAAAATCCTCCCCAACAAGGACGCCAAAATGTTATTGCACAATTTGTAGGTTGGTAAAAGCTCGACCCAACCACCAATTGGAGACAACTAGGAGGGAACCCACCCACTGTCACCTTAGGCAGGTGTCCCCGTCACTTTAGAGGTGAGGTAGTCACCTCAAGGGGGGAATCCCAGTGACCTTAGAGGGAAAAGAGATGGAAAATGATAAGTATTAATGGATGTCCCTAGAGGTCAATTTTAAATAGTAGAAAGAGGTTGGAAAAGAGTCTCAAGAAGGTTTAAAGGTTTCCAAAAGAGTTGAGTGATCTTCCGAGAGTAAAGTACCTTCCTGAGATACAATGAAAACCAAGGATTTATTGCAATATGTTATTTGGAGAAGAATGTTAAGCTTGTCGTCCCTAATTGCAACAAAAGTAAATGATATATATCAGCTCAATAAATATAGCAAGGGCTGAAATAATAGTGCTAAGCATATGATAAAATAAACAAGAGACAAGCTAGTGAAAGTTAGCTCAACTCATCAATGATTAAGTAATTCTCTAGCACAAAAAGAAAGGCTGAAACAAAATCTTGTTGTAGTGATATTTGTCAGCTTTATGGCTGTAGCAAACCAAGCTTTATAGCAGAAAAATCAGCCACTAAAAACCACTTCCAACTAGCTAGATAAGTGCACTAGGGTTAGTACAAAGTTAGGGAAAAGTTAGGGCTAAATTCTAGGGTTAGTTTAGGAGTTATTAGGAATTATGAGTTTAGTATTTTGTAGCCCTATTGGCTGTAGGTTAGTTTTGTAACAATGGCAAGAAGTTGTGGTTGAAAGGGGATGCCTCAATGAGGCAAGCGAGCCAAAGGCTCAAGGAACAATTTCCCAAAGAGACAACTTTAAAACTTGAAATATTCATGTTTACCAAGGCAACAATTTATTTCTCCAATGCAAAACATAATGACTAGTGCCTTTAATAATTGGGTTAATGGAGTCAAGTAAAGAAAGAGCTATGGGTACTACC
>JASDQU010310265.1:41929-53359 GCA_032191745.1 Picea mariana
CAAAGGATTTATTCATATACAAGTTAAAGTTCCTACTCAACACTATGTGTGATGCTTCTATTTCCACAACTCTTTTATGATGCACCCTTATTGCCACATGGCATGATTTAGGTGGATACTACTTGCCTCCCACCCAACCACCTCCCAATCCGAACAATAGGCATCCCAACGTGTGTACAATAATGAGATGACTTACCAAACCTACTATACAGATATTCAAGAGATAAATCTAAGATTAGGGAAGGTAATAAAAACCTCTCCTTTCATTACAAAACCTATAAAAGATGTAATCTCTTAGAAAGAGGAATCTACTCCACAAGAACAGCCTATCCCTTAACCAATTCCACCTTATCCCGAAAGAATAGACACCAAGAAGACTTACATCTCCTCAGAAAATGACCTCCTGAGAGAACTCAAAAACTTATGTGTCAAGATCCCTCCCCTTCAAGTTATTAATAATGTCCCTATTTACACCAACTTCATCAAAGAAGAATGCATTAAGAAGCCTGAAAGAAAGAAGAAAATGTAATATACCTAAGGTATATAACATGTATTATCATAATGTAATAAATATCATGTAATAATAATCATATGATAATCATTATGTGATGTAGTAATTAATATGTAATAATGATAACTCTTTCCCTTTGTCAAGGAAATTACTTATCACCCTACGAGTATTTATATGCATGACGTTATATCTCAAGAACAAGTCAATGAATAATGAATAATAATTATTTATCCATTAAGGAATATATGGATTCATCCTCATTATAATTGATTCTCAGGTGAAGTGACCAAGAGGTTCACTCCAATTGGTATCAAAGCGGGATTTTCCGCTATATTATGGTCAAGTATGTTTTTTCTCCCAATTGTTCCACTAATTTGTGATCAAGTTTATTTTGCTAGTGGAATTTAAAAAAAAAAATCTACAATAACTCGAGGGTAGGTTTGTATCATTCCATGTTACCAATACTCCATAAAACTTCTTTGATACCAACTTGTAACGTTTTATTTACCACATTACGAAAAGTTCTTCTAATACCATGTTGTTTCATTCCCATCCACCCAGGCTCGGCCATGCCACATCAAAAATTCTTCAAGACTCTAATACTAATATAATTTATTGATAAGTTCTTCAAATTAACAGCGTTATGCAGAAGTAATGACAAGATTCAACAACAATAATTCATACGCATAATTAACAGAGATTCCATAATAGAACACCATAATTCATAACAGTAATGGAAACAAGCACATGATAGACACTTATCTTTGATTTAAAAATAAAACCAATTGTGTGCAGACCTTCCACATTCCTCCCAACCTTAGACTGCACTACTCATAAATATCAACAATGGGTCACCCCCAAGTTGGGGCTAAACTCTACCAAGGCAAAGGGAACCCTAAGCCAATCTACGGTCTAATAAGAAGCAAAAATTGTTCAGTCCAAGCTGCCTAACTATTGCAAATAGTATACAGTCTCTCATTCCCCACATGTTTGTCCCACCCTGGGAAGTGTGACCCTTCTCTACTCAACAGTACCTATTCTTCCCCACTTCCCTTTCGAGGCTTCAACAACAGGACAGATAGGAAGTCTCAAATCCCAGTAGTTATTTCTCAGTGCACCAGGAAACTATTAAAATTTTGTTAATGCTCGTTTAACCATAGGCAATGTCACAGCATTTTCTCCCAACCATAGGCAATTACACATGCCACCCCCAAGCATAGTAACATTTTCTTAGACAGATTCTGGCAAGTCCACTAGAACCAACAGATAAACCCTAACCAGAAATATTGTAATAGCAATTTTTTCCACACTCCATGCATCTTGCTTTGATGGCCTTCCATTTCCCTCTGCAGACTCATATTACCCCATTTTATTCACTCCATAACTATAAATACAATGTTTTGTCCATATACATGGGCCCCAATTAGACAACGCATGTATACGCAGGTTTCTCCATTACATCCCATGTGCATTGGGTTTTGTGCTCAAAAAATAAAAATATGTTGAGTTTTGATGTCATGTCATGAGATCCATGATCCTTGACCTTCCATATACTAGAAACGCTCTAACCTGAACCTTCAGTTCCATTTGGAGGCTATAAATTGAGCCATATACAAACCTTGAACACACACATCATTGAGAGCAAAGACATTCTGGAGAAATTTCACTTCATATTGAGTTTGCATCTCTTTGTCCTTGAAAGTCTGAAATTCTTATGTTCATCGCCCAAACTCTTCATATCTTGAGTAGGAGAAACTCAATTGCTCCTACTACTTGTGAGCTTGCCTTTGTGGAGGATTGAAGTGGTGAAGACCCAGTTTTAGGGACTTAGTTTCTCGGTTCCCATATGTGTCGTTACAGAAGTTTGTCACCTATGTACTTCTCTTGATTACATTAATAGAAATACTATTTTCTTGTCCAATTATATGTCGCAAATATTTACATTACTTTCCATGGGCATATTTGTTATACATTTTAATGGATTATTCTAGTTTATATGCTAACTTTCTATATAATTTCTATATGCTTGTATATATTGATCGTTGAGGAAAATTTGCAAGCATCAAGCTTTTGGTCATGAGCTCAGTCAAGGTCTTCTTCGGACATCCAAATGAGGTAGGATCTTAGCCTTCTCTTATTAGCATTTATATGTATCTTGCATACTTGATTTTAGATTTTATTTCTCGGTGTCGTTCTGTCTATTGTAGTTTACCCCTTTCCATAAATATTTTCCTCGTAACAGAATTGGCAACTCCACTGGGGAAGATATCCTTTTTGGGGTATTGGGTGTTTTTTATCCTTCATTTTTCTTTGTTTTCCTAAGTTTTTGTGTCGCATGTTGCTTAACAACCTTTATTTTTCTTTGCATCTGAGTTTCTGGGCCTGAACCTTTCCCTGGCAGTGTCTTCTTTGGAATACATGTGTTTTCCCTTGACAGTCGCGTACATATGCGAGTTGTCGGTTCTTAGGGTGCGTACATACTCCTTTGTTCCCTAAAAAAATTGCATACACTTTTTTATGAGTTTGTTTGGCTTAGTTTAGTGTTTGTTGGGTGAGTTTTGCTAGTTGTTGAGACTTCTTGGGTCCCTGTCTTGACTGTTTAGTTCCTACAGTGTGATAGGAAGCCGCATTATTAGTGAATATTTTGGGCGAACTCATTTTGTGTCATTTTTCTCATCTTGTTGTCCTTGCATTATGGTCTAGGTAGTTACTTCTTAGTATCCTGTTTGGCTTGTCTATTTGTGCTTGCAATAGGATCTGCTTGGAGGTTGTTTATTCAGTCCTTGCATTTTCATTTCGATATATTGAAAATACAAAAATATTTTTTTGTTTGCATTTTATCCAGAGAATTTGCATTTTTTGATGCATTACATTAGTTTTGGCATGTTAGGAAAGATTTCACTTCATTTTAGAGATTGCTTTCAAATAACAACATTTAGAAGCATACCATATCTTTGAAAATCAAGACTAATCATTAGCAGTGTTTTTTTATTTGCTTCTTTTATGTCGAGTCGTCATACCATCAGTTTCACGATCGCACCTCTTGAGTAAGAAGAAGCCATTAAAATTAACTTTGAATAATTAAAATTGATTAGAAACGATTTTCTTTTTCAGGGTACACAAACAAGTGTAGGACCTAGGGCCTTGGAATAGGATTTTGTGAGTAAAATTTTCCAAGGCTATAAAACCCAACGTATGTGTCTGACCAGGGAGTGGTGAAACCCATTATGTAATTGGTGTCCTCGAGAGGCTCCGCTCACACCAGCATTAAGTACGAAATCGAGCGAAGTTGGTTGCAAATATTTCCCACTAATACCTTACTTGCACCAGAGATATTTTTGGGGTTCTATTCATATCTAGGGGTTTTTCTAGTGCCTTTACCTCCTTGAGAGGCAGTTCTTTAGAGATTTCGGGCTTTTCTACCCTACCCATATGATGGAACGGACTTGTGACTACTCATCTGAGCATTGGTTATACCGTGGTGACTTTAGTTGCTTGACCTAGGTAGCCACATAGGCTACTTGAGGGGTTATTCTATAGGTACCTTGAGTAAGATAGGGATCAAACAAAACACAGACTTTATAGAGGATTTTCTCTTCGTAGGAATCTGACCGACTATGCTATGAATCCTACGAGAGTCCTTATAACTGGTTATGTTACCTCCACTCTATTTTTTAGGAGTCTCATCCCCTCTTGGGAGAGGCATACCTTCTTTAGTTCAGGAGGTCCCTTAAGCGATTATATACTGTTTGTGTGAATTGGCTTTTAGATTTTTTTAGGAGTGTTCTCTTTGATTGTTAGTTTGTCTTAGGATTTTGTATTTCATCACAAGTTATGAATCATCATGGAACAAGACCAGCCTCCATGCTAGTCTCCTAAGCCACCTCTCTTTGAAGCTACCACCACGATTAGATCCTTTACTGAAGCCACCTCCTAAAAGGCGTAGAGTTAATAAGTGAGGTACATATATCTCCACTTTCCAAAATCATGATCATCCTACCATGACTATCGAGTCATATATGAACATATTGGGAACCCTTTCGACTCCAGCCTTCACTATAGTTAGTGGAGTCCCTTCGACTCCTACGTCATCGATGGTTTAGATTCTGGAAAATCCTTTGCTTAATAATTCCCAACTCGTGGTCTCTTCTCATCCCATGAGAATGAATAATTTTGTGTTCCTAGGTGGTTCACTAGATCATAGCACTCATTCAATTCCTTAGGCCTCTAATCCTTTCTCTTTTCATATGTCTGGCATGACTTCACACTTGTCATCCTTTGTTTCGATGGCTAATGTGAATACTAGTTTTGGGTCTACGGGCACGATGCCTCCTTATGTTCCTTTCTCGTTTGGTGTGGTTCATATCTCTCAACCAAATCCTATAGTAGGAGGTTGGAATCCTCCTTCCTCTGGACCTAATCCTAGATTCAATGCTCAAGGATGGAGTGCTCAAATGGGTGTTCAACTTACTTCTTATTTTTAATCTCTCATTCCTTCTTCCTCCACGCTAATTCCCACGAACTCTTTTATTATGATGAATCTACCTTTAACCTATGGTGTTTCATCAGGGGGGAGTCAATTTTACAGTATGGGAAACCCCTAACATGGAGTTCCTTCATGTGGGGGAAACATATATAATCCTCACATGGTTAATCCTTATCATGTCACTTACTCCTCGCAAGCGGCTTCTGCAAGTATGGTTTCCTTACAACCTTTCATGAATCAGTTAGGAGGAGGATACTATCCTATTGGTTAGGGCCATGTTGTATACCAAAACCCTAGTTGGCTTGCAATATCTCAAATCTAATCTTTCCCGGGAGCGTGGGCTCAGACGCTACAACATTGGCTCCCTTTTTTGGCCACATTGAATATGCTAGATTTGTCAAAATTAATGAATGACCCAATGTGTCACGATCCGTCATGGCCCCTGGTCCCTACCAATCTTCCCTCAGACATTATGAAATTTGAGGGAAATACTAGTGAGGACCCAGGTGATCACGTGACTACCTTTCACCTATGGTGCTCATCTAACTCTCTTAATGACGATTATGTTCATTTGAGACTATTTCAATGCACCCTTATGGGGTTTCCATGAAGTGGTACATCAAGATACCTGGGGGAAAGTCTTATGGAACTTTCAATCAGATGGTCTTTGTTTTTCTCAACCACTTCCAATTGTCATTTCATTTTGATGTTGGTATAGAAATTTTATCATCTTTTCATCAAGATAAGGCCACCTACATATCCGATCATATTCAAGAGTGGCGTAGACGAAAGAGGTTGATTAAATATTACATTCCTCCAGATTTTTTGTTGGAATGGTTTAGCAAGTCCTTGTTGCCTTACATTTTAAAGGATGTTTCTACATCCAAAGTAACATATGAGGAAGAGGCCATCTTCAAATCCCAGTAATTAGACCTTATATGCTCATTCTAGGATGATTTATGAAATTATCCCTGATGCACCACAATCAAATTATGATCCTAGACAAAATCCTGGGCCTCATGTCAATGGAATCATAGGCTCCACAAATGCTAAGATTACAGACCTGGTGAAGAACCAGTTGAAGGATTTTTCTCTTAACCAGTCTACAGCAGGACAAGCTACGACTTCATCCGCACCCACCCAGTCGATTGATGTGCATTCGGTACAGACGACGAGCCCGAACGGTGACCAGCAACCCGGAGGGAACAAAAGGAAAGGATGTGGAAATAATAGTAAGGGTGGGAAGAATAATAGAAATAGTAAATACAAGGAAAAAAATAATAATGATAAATCTAATAATAATTCTGGTGAGGGAAAGAAAGAAAAGAGGAAGTTGAAATTTCCTTGTAAACTTTGTAAAGATGATCATTGATGGGTGTTCTATATGCACTAAAAACCCTCAATTAAATTGTCAACCCGAGGTAAGTAAACTTAGAGTTGTAGCACTATATGTGCCAAGGCATAAAGGCTAGAGGTAGTATATTCTAATTAATGAAATGGTCTATCTAAGGGCTAATCTACTTAAGCAAAGACTATCAATGATCAAACCCTATCAAGGAACTTAAACTATTTACCCTAAGTAACTTTTGAACAATGGATCGATGGATTGTCCTAAAGAAGAAAATAAAAACCCTACTTTGAGCAAGTTAACTTAATCAATATAATGAGAAAATATCAATCCATCTATTTAATCCATTTAATTAACAATAGAAATAGCAAACTAATCTAATTAATCTATTCAAAATCAATGAGAAGCAACAAGTAAACAAGCAAGCAACTACCCTATTAAAACTTATGCAGCAAGTAAACTAAATAAAAACTACTTAACAGATAACTAATCAACTATTAAGAAAGTGAACTCTATTCTTAATATAAACTTCATAATTACTTCTAAGCTACAAAAGGAAATCTTAACCTATTGAATTAAAAACATCATGACAATATTCAAAGATTAATCAACAACTACTCGTTAATCTACAATAACAAGAAAACTTCAAATATAATGTTGATGATTATGTCTTTGGTGTCTTATGACATCACGATGGAATTTAACAATTAGTGATAAATAAAGAGGGATAAATTCAATATTAACTTCTATAGTGAAGTGAAAGGTATGAATCAGGCAATCTAACGAGAACTTAGCCATTATAGAAGAAATATCAACTACCCTGAAAATCCATGTGATCCTTCAATTTATGCATTAATCATCAACAATAAAGAAAACACGATTCTATTTAATTCAAATGTATTATTATGCTAATGTAAGAAAATTCACACTATTAGTGATTTATAACTAAAAACTAAACTCATAATCAAACTTCAAATTAAAATTGCAGTCTAGATCTAGAATGGAAATTGCTTGAAGTAAACTAAACTAATCCTACTTCTTTAACAATTCAAATTGCAAATTGAAATACTCATTAAAACATACATCAAACCCTACTTCTACCTCAACATACTACGAGAAAATTGATAAGAAAACTGAATAGAAAACTAAATAAACAAACTAAATAGCAAACTAGATAAGCAAACTAAGAATCAAAACCAAAACTAGTAACTATTCATCCATCGAAACTTTGCCAAACAAACTTGTTGGCAGCCAACCCAACTTTTTCGATTGCTCTCAAAAAAGCTGCCTACACCCCTTGTCGTATTACGACAAATCATTGTCGCATTGTGCTAATGGACATTCCTCTCATTTTGCGATCATTACAATTCAATTTCGACCCAGTTTTCACAACTGAAAGTGTGAAAACACTTCTTTCGTTGATTAGATTGTCGTCGTCTTTGGTTGATTTGTTGGAAGATACTTGATCGCTGGTTTATCATATGACTGCTAAAGGTTGTATCAAACTTATGTTCTTGAGCATTATCTTACCTTGATTGCGCATTTGGATATATTTCATTGTTAAACCTTTGGGCATAAAAGTTATTGGTCTTGTTCTGATCTTATGAAAACTGTAATGGATTTGGTCATATTCCTTTTATCCTTGCTTTGGATTTTCACTCGATTATTATATGAAGAAATTTTTTATTGCATGGTTCTAAGACTTTGGAGTACAAACATATATAATATGCACCAAATACATTGGCAAGTTTATAAGGTATGGTAGCAATGGTTTCAAGGCACATGAGTTAATCATATTCGATTTCACGAATCGATGCTTGGTATATTTGCAAAGTTGGATTATACATTGAATGTTATATGGTCCTGAGCTATGTAAACCCTGTGATTAAGTGGTTGATTGAACGACGGAATTAGCACGTTAAATCGATAGTTAATGCTGGTACTGTGTTTGTTTTAAACTTAACACTTGGCGCATTATTATCATATGAGGTGTTGGTTCTGACTCGGATGAATGGCACGTTGAAATGGTGATTCACCCATTCACTGGTCGATGCATTTGTTGAAATGATTATGGTTTTAACAGCTCTGTACAGGTCATTAATGCAATGCGTGGTGATGGTAATCCCACCACCTTCACACACATGGAGTAGTTTTCGGTCTCGTCGAGCATTCAAACTATGGAAACCCTATCGTATTCACTCTGTGCATTGTTCATTCGGTGTGAACCCTACCATGAACAGAGGTTATGGCTCCTGTTGTGAGGGCCGAACCTAATGGATGCCAAGAGCTGTTGACATTCGATGGTGCATACAGCGACCTTGAAGAGTTTGGGTGGCTTTCGTTTATAAGGAAGTTTGATGGTTTTAATATTTCTGTTGCTCGGCAATTCGCACTGTCATTTGATGGCTGCCGAGCCAAAGTTGGAGATGTCCAGCTTGAAGTCACCGAACAATCTCTCAACCTGGCGACTAGCTTTCCTGTTAAGGGACAAAAATGGTCCAAAAGTTATAAGGTAAATGATGTCTCGTGGACATTATTATTTCAGTCTCGGACAGTGAGGTCGTGCAACAGAGGTTTACCTGCGAAGATGTTGAAACCCCGCTGGTATGATCTCTTGATGATTCTCAAGCAATTCGTCACCTGTGAAGGCAAGTATGGATTCGTTTTACTGTTTCATCTACGTTTGTTAATGGTATTTATGGGCTTCGAGCTTAGCATGCCACATTATTTGCACCAAAGTTTATTCAAAATGGCTAAGAAGTACAAGCGAAATCAGGCTGACACTAGCCTCTTCCATGTTGGGTTGATTAAAATGCTGGTTGTTTATGAATTGGGGTTACGTCGAGATTCCTGGCCCGATTTTCTCAACCGTAATGGTTTTTAGGAATCAAACCCTCCTCAAGTCAATAAGCCTGTGGTATCTGAGAGTAAGTCTACCCCTGTACCCTACAGTGTTTTACTACCCGAACCTAAACCCGACTCACCTGTGAATTCGCCTATGGCTGTGACTAAAGTGGCTAAGCCCATAACCACAAAGGCTAGGGCAAAGACTGCTGCTAGAAACAAGAAAAATGCAAGAATGATCTCTCGCATGGAGAGAAATAAGTCGAAGCCTCCTGCCAAAACAGAGCCTATCGTGGTCAGCGAGGACTCTGATTCGAGTGTTGATCATTTTCTCACCAAAGAGGGCTTCTGTGGTGACGAACCTCCATATGATTTCGTTGATAACTTGCCTCCTTGTCTTCGGGATAACCCTGACTTTCCTGGTATCAAGCCACCTCTTGAAACCCTCGGGGAATCATCAAACCCCCTTTCTGCTCAAAAGGTTGCTTCACCTTGCGACCAGTGTGGACTGTGGTTAGAGAGATACTATTTGGACGTTCCAAAACTGCAATCCAAAATTCATGATTTGGAGAACCAAGTGGCAAAGCTCACTGGTCGGAATGCTAAGGGGCAGCCTAATGATAAAAATCAACGGACTGCTGGATCAATCTTGTTCAAAAACGTTGAGTCTGCTACTGCAATTGTCAATTCGAAATTGACATAGCTTCATCAACTGTAATGGTATAATTTTCCCTCTTTTATACAGCGTGTTCATAAGCTCTATTTGTATGGTTGACTTGCTCTGTCATGCATAAGTTTTGTCGATTTCTGGGTTAGTTGTGATTACATTTAGTTTGATTGACCATAATCGAATTTGGATATGTTGTTATTTAATATCTTTTCTATTCTTGAAACACAAACGATATCTCTGTTCGATTTGATTATATCTTGCGCGATACAATGATTAAATTGGTTGACTGTGTTGATTATAATTTCTATATTGGGACCGATTCGTATGTCATTTGTTTCATAATCAAATTTCGAATGGATAACAATTGTTACGATGTGATTTGTATTCCGATGATAACAAGTGTTTGATTCGATTACAGGAATGGGTTGATTGTATCGAATCTTTTGATTGGTGTCTATAATGTCTCGTTTGATGACTCTGTCAAAACCCTGTGATCTAACGTGAAAACTATTGAATCGATATTTGTGGAGTCAGTCCGATTACATTGGAAGCAATTCATGTATCGTGTTTTTAATAGAATGACATCGATCTTCTGTTGTGATTTTAATTAGGAAATTACAGTTACGAATTCACTTGTAAATTAGTTGAAACATAACGAATGAGAACTGTAGTTGGATTCTATGGATACAGTGATGTGTGAAATCGTTAATGATTTCTATGTTGGTAATAATCTGGATCATATGCTAATCGATAATGATGGATTGTATCTCATACAATTTGGTTTGTTATAGATGGCATTCTTGAAACATTCATATTGAGATTTGATTCGATTTTGAGAAGAATTGGAAAAACAGGGTATTCCTATTTTGTATCAATTGTATCTCTACCCTATCCCGATGGTGATTAGGTTCGATTTGATTTGGTTTATATCTGGTCATTTTACTATTCTAGACCAGCTACAGAATCAAACGATTCTGTAGCTAAGTCTATGGAGTTAATTTTGTTATTATTTTCAGAATAAAACAATCTTCTAACTTGATTATGGTGTCTATTGCAGGGCAATTCGAATTTGCAATGGATACTATGGACAGTTAGGGGATGATCTACAGATTTTACTTGCTTTTTAGCTATTTAGTTTAAGGGATTTTGGGATTATTCCCAGATTGTGTAAAACTGTTTACTATTATTCACAAGGGTGTTTTACCTTGTGAAAAACTTATTTAAACCTATGGTTTTGTAATAATAATCATCCTCAGTTGGGGAGAACAAGGATATGTAACGCTGATTCAAACTGGAGAAGAATTGATGCGTTGTTATAGCTTTTTCTTTTCAATATATCGACACTTTGTTCCAAGTTTTGTATATCATTTTGGTTTCTGGTTTAGTATTACTTTGTTGTCTAAATCGAATTCAAGTGATATAATTTTTTATTATTATGCATACCTTGTTACTTCCAATTTGATAAAAGACATAACAGTTAAAGGATTCAGTTTATGAGTGATAGCTTTGTCTTCCTTATGAATTGAATTATCATATATAAGTCTGCTGCATAATAGGTTTCCCTTTTGCAG
>JASDQU010310265.1:54885-95892 GCA_032191745.1 Picea mariana
CTTTTTCTGATTCTCAAGATCGCCTGAGGGCGCGAGAGAAGAGCATACTCAAGATTGTTACTTGCAACTTCTAGTCCCGAATGTGAGTTTAGATGTGATTAAAATTTTGATGTTCCACTTAGATTATGAATCAAAACAAGCCATCCACGTGGCAAAAAGCAAAATAAGGGGAAAATGATTTTAATCCTCCTAAGTGCCTATGTTTGACTATCCCCTTTATAAGTTGAGGGGTCTAAGTGGTGCAGTGTTTAGAGCATGCCTTACATCATTGTGAATAGGAAACTGACTTTCCCCACATCAAAACCTTACAATGAAAAATTTTGTTCCAATGTGCGGCTGTCACTATAAACAGAGGCGCGTGCGCGTGGAAAAGAAATGTTAATCCCAGCGCATGCGCGCGTCTGTGGGGTGGAATACCCGCGCACTTGAGAAAAATCACTGATTCTCTCGATTCTGCTGTGAATCGACCGGTTAACAAGTCGGCGAAAGCCGGTTTGAGTCCCTGCAAGTTAAAAACAACAAAAGGAAAGCGGATTAAACCCAATTGAGGGAGGATTTGATACCTTGATTCCCTAGTGGATTCGCCAGTCTGTTCGCGTTCAAATGGTCACCAGGTGAGCAAAATGGAGAGCGCTCTGCATACCCTGTTGGGTTCATCAGGGCAGAACATCTGTGGCAGCATGTGGTTAACAGAAATAAAACAAACTTAATACAATCTAACTATCAACTGAAAGCAAATAACACTGCGAAGATAAACAAAAACATCAAACATAAGACACAGGGGTCATCAACGGTTTCAGGCTTGGTATATTAATGAAACCAGAGCACACGTTGAAGAAAGAGATCAGAGGTTCCTTCTCCCTCCAACGGAAGGTTCTTCGGGGCCCTCAACACAATCTTTTCCTTACAAATGAAATGGACTGAACTGAGTGGTGAAAGAACTCTGGGTTATGCAGCTGATGGATTGTTTGTCAAAGGCTGAGCTCTGAATCATCTGGACAGCATAACATTGCTTCGAATTCCCTGCCAAAACAGTATACCCTCATGGCTATTTATAGCATTTCTCCAAGCGGTCGCGTAACCTTCTTCAAATGTGAACACGGACCTGTTTAGGGTTCACTTAGGTCATTTAACTCACCGATTTTGCAGAGTCGACTCTGATTTGAGAGTCAAATCATCTTGGGGACCGATCCATAGGCGGTCGGGAAGCCGACTTATGCAATTAATGCATCGTATTAGCAGATGCGCGGGTTTTTTTGTTAACAGGTGCACGTCGGGCGCGCATGCGCTAGTAACACATTTTTGTCCCGCGCATGTGCACGCGCATCAAGCTGCTGTAAAGCGCCCTTCAATTTTTGGTTACTTTGTATAGTTTTTGACCTTTCTGGAATGCTGTGAACTTAATTCAGTGCCATGAATGACTTCATTGTTGTTTTGATGATGTGGAGTTCTTGTCGCCATGTGTAGACGAAATTTCAGTGATAACAGATGCGCAGGTTCTTACCTCTCGTTTTAAAGCTCCCCCACCACCAAACTAATGCTAAGGTTTAGAAATGATCTATTTTCTAACTATTTCCTACCTTAAGACAACTCCCCAGCAACGTCACCAAAAATGATGGGTGTTCTATATGCACTAAAAATCCTCAATTAAATTGTCAATCCAGGGTAAGTAAACTTAGAGTTGTAGCACTATATGTGCCAAGGCAGAAAGGCTAGAGGTAGTATAGTATAATTAAGGAAATGGTCTATCTACAGGCTAATCTACTTAAGCAAATACTATCAATGATCAAACCCTATCAAGGAACTTAAACTATTTACCCTAAGTAACTTTTGAACAATGGATCGATGGATTGTCCTAAAGAAGAAAATAAAAACCCTACTTTGAGCAAGTTAACTTAATCAATATAATGAGCAAAAATCAATCCATCTATTTAATCCATTTAATTAACAATAGAAATAGCAAACTAATCTAATTAATCTATTCAAAATCAATGAGAAGCAACAAGTAAACAAGCAAGCAACTACCCTATTAAAACTTATGCAGCAAGTAAACTAAATAAAAAATACTTAACAAATAACTAATCAACTATTAAGCAAGTGAACTCTATTCTTAAGATAAACTTCATAATTACTTCTAATCTACAAAAGGAAATCTTAACCTATTGAATTAAAAACATCATGACAGTATTTAAAGATTAATCGACAACTACTCTTTAATCTACGATAACAAGAAAACTTCAAATATAATGTTGATGATTATGTCTTCAGTGTCTTATGACATCACGATGGAATTTAACAATTAGTGATAAATCAAGAGGGATGAATTCAATATTAACTTCTATAGCGAAGTGAAAGATATGAATCAGGCAATCTAACGAGAACTTAGCCATTATAGAAGAAATATCAACTACCCTAAAAATCCATGTGATCCTTCAATTTATGCATTAATCATCAACAATAAAGAAAATGTGATTCTATTTAATTCAAATGCATTCTTATGCTAATGTAAGCAAATTCACACTATTAGTGATTTATAACTAAAAACTAAACTCAAAATCAAACTTTGAATTAAAATTGTAGTCTAGATCTAGAATGGAAATTGCATGAAGTAAACTAAACTAATCCTACTTCTTTAACAATTCAAATTGCAAATTGAAATACTCATAAAAACATACATCAAACCCTACTTCTATCTCAACATACTATGAGAAATTGATAAGAAAACTAAATAGAAAACTAAATAAGAAAACTAAATAGCAAACTAGATAAGTAAACTAAGAATCAAAACCAAAACTACTAACTATTCATCCATCGAAACTTTGCCAAAGAAACCCTATACTATGTTTTAATCATTCTACTTCAATTTGTAGAAACTCAAACTATCATTTACTCACACAACGAGGTCAGTAGCTAAGCTTGCAAACTCTTTACTAATTAATTAAAAGACATAGCATATTAACATTATCCTTCACAAGCAACCTGCAAAAAGGAAATTGAAACAATTAAGTTATGAACAACAAATACACAGCATGTAAAATGATAAAAATGCATATAAGAGAAAACGAAATAAATGGCAATTGGACAACTCGAATACACAAGATAACTAGCTAAATATTCACCCAGACCACTGGTGATCCCCCCAGCAGGTCGTGGATACTCCTCAACAGCAAATCACGAGCTCAAGCAACACGATTTTGTCATTTAAATTGAAAATGCAGTTTTACACAAGTTTATGGAAATGTCTTGAATTACACAACAAAAACAATTATGGCTTCACAATTCTTAACTTAACTTAACACTTGTCTGACCACTACTGTGGTATTTATAGGAGTTACAAGTTGAGAGGTCGACCACTGAAAGGGTCGACCTCCTCTAAAAATTGAAAATTACATTAAATGTGCTAAAACTGTCTATGGTTTCTAGAAACCAAATGAGCCACTCAATGCTCAGCATAACAACCCAATCCAATATGTCAAGAGCTCAATAGTTGGAGGCCATGAGCATGAGAAAAACCCATATCGTCGATTCACCCAACACATGACGCCGATATAACAACCGCCAACTCGCCCACGGTTTTAGTGTCGGATGGAGTGTCGGACGCAGTGCCAGATGTAGTGCTAGATGGAGTATCGGACGAGCTACTGGATGAAAAAATGCCATGCGATTTTTCCCTGTACACATTGATCATGCATTAGCTTCCTGTAATCATTAAATCATACTAAATTAAACTTGAAACCATCACAAAACATCAATCATACGTACCTGGTATATGCTATGACAATTTGATATAAGAATCCTTTAAAACTTCTTCAAAATAGTAAAATACACATATAATATTGATCAAAAAGGATCTAATCATCATCATTAATTTAACCAAATCACGAGCCCAACAATATCCTTACCCACTTGTTCCCCAAAATTGAGGAATCCTCAAGGCTCATAGCGCAGTAGCCTACTGTGTTGACGAACCCGTGTCCACATAACCAAAATATGACCTTGAGATCCTCCAACACCAGAAATGCGTCGAGCGGTAGTCAAAACCCCTCGGCACATGATGGTGGCTATCTATGCGTGAATATGGTTAAATTTGAAATCGTTGTAGTCACTCGATCTCATGATTCTGGTTCTTCACAACCTGTTATAGGTCCAGAGCCTCCTCCTCCAAAAACACATTTGCAAATTGATAAGTTGGAACCTCTGCCTCGTATACTGAAAGGATTCCTTAAGCGCTCTACCCACAATCCTAATGCCAGAGCCACCCAAAATTACTTGATTTTCAAGGATTTGGGCCAAACACCATGCACGATGCCAGCCTTGGAGTTGCTCCAAACATGTCCCACATAGAGGAATGCCTTGTTATCTTCTTTAGGAGCTCTAGACCTGAGTGGCTCAAAATTTATCAAGTTTTATGTTGTGGATGTCAAGCCTCACTTGCCTTATCATATGGCCTTTCAGATCCATGTGGAGGGTATGAATGTCACCATCAAGTGTATTTTCATTGATGAAGGCACTTCGACATTCGTTATGTATTTATCGTGTTGGAAAGCCATTAGATCTTCGCCACTTTCTCAATCCATGACCATGTTGATCGCATTTGATGGATGTTCGTTCAGACCCCATGGTACTCTTCCTACTTTCCCAGTCCAGTTAGGTATAAATACATGGAGGTCGAGGTTGAGGTGTTTTATGTGCCTCTCGACTACAATATTTTACTAGGTCATAATGGGACTTATGCTATGACAGTTGGTGTGTCATCAGTTTTCTATGTTTTATGCTTTTCTCATGAAGGGAAGATAGTGATGATAAACCAGTTGTCCTTTGTGCATCCTAGTCCTTCTGCATCTATGGGACCCTCAATCCCCATTATTGATAATTATTAGCATACAAATGAGAATGTTGGTGTCAGTAGGTACTCCCCCTTGATAGGAAATTTCAATTTCTCGGCACTAATCATGCGCATCAATGCCATGTCTGGTGATTCTTCATCATCACTATGGTTCATTCATTTTCGTACATCATATCTTAATGACATGTGGACCCTACCTTCTCTGGATGTTTCATATGAAGTTCATTCACACATCGGGATGGAAATGCCACTATCCACCGTAGAGATTCTGTACCAAGCTATAATAGAAGCTACTGCAGACCTGGATCCTCCTTCCTCACAGACGGACGAGGTGGATCCCATCTTAGAGACCATATGGGTTGTCCATTCATCTTGTTCACATGACTTCCTTGACAATACTTTACCCTCGGATGAATCCATCATAGAGGCCATGTCTGGTCTAGATATGCCTTGGTATGACCTTCACCATAGATCTTATTTTCTTTCGGGGATTGAATGGATTGAGCAAGATGAGTGTAGGTACACCTTGAGTGATATGGTCAGTCATGTCATGGTTCTGTTAGATACACATGGTGTATATGCCAAAGGAAACATGGCGAACATTTCTCCTACCATCACGATCGACATCTCTCAAACCCTAGTAAAATTGAAAATTTGTATATCGGTGCAGATTACTTGCCTGAAGAAATTTAGAACTACACCAATCTCTTCAAAGAATTCTGAGATGTATTTTCTTGGTCATATGAAGAGATTCCAGGGATCGACCCCAATATTATCGAACACAAAATTAAAACTTATTTGAATGCAAAACATATTAGACAAATACTTAGAGCTATAAATCCTAGGAAGGCCCCTGTTATTAAGGTAGAAGTAGAGAAGTTGCTCAACGTTGGCTTCATCTACCTGGTTCCCTTGACCATATGGGTTTCCAACCCCATTCCCATGGATAAGAAGAAAGGAACCATCCATGTATGTATGGATTTTAGGGACCTGAATAAATATTTTCCTAAAGATAATTTCCTTACTCCTTTCATTGGTCAAATTATTGATGATTGTGTAGGAAGTTAAGTCTTTTCTTTTATGAACGGATTTTCACGTTATAATCAAATTAAAATTAAACTCGAGGATCAACACAAGACGACATTTATTTTTCCTTGGGGTACCTTTGCATACCAGAAAATGATTTTAGTCTTAAAAATGCCAGAGAAACCTTCCAACGCACCATGACCTTTGCATTTCATGATCTTAAGCACATTGTTGAAGCCTATTTAGACAAGCTTGTTGCTCACTCTCGAAAGAGGGTTGATCATTTGACTCACCTTTGACTAGTATTTGAGATATTTTTATATTATAGCATTTGATTGAACCCTCACAAATGCATATTTTTCATTAGGTCTGGCCACCTTTTGGGTTTCATAGTTTCTGATCATGGCGGATCCTATGAAGGTTGAGGAAATACTTTGATTGCCTCCCCCGCATAATATTTGACAACTTTAGGGTTTACGGGGGAAGGTTAAATTCCCCCATAATTTCGTAGTGAACTATGTCAGTATAACTAAGGGTTTCATGTGTCTTTTGAAGAAGGATACTTCATTCATATGGGATGAGTGAGCTCAAGAATCCTTCAGTGCTCTTACGAAATCCCTAGTATTGGCACCTCTATTGAAGCCCCTGGACTACAGTAGAGATTTCTTGCTTTATATTCTCATGTTTGATAGGATGATTGGTATGGCTCTAGTTTAGGAGGATGAAGAGCTCCATCGGCACATTATATATTACCTTAGCCAAAATCTAATTGGTCCTTAACTTAAGTATTCGCACATAGAGAAGCTAGCCTTAGCAGTCATGCATGTGATTCAGCAATTACGTCATTATATATTACTCTGCAAGACTACCGTAGTTGAAGATATCAATCCATTTCAGTACATCCTTACACAGTGTATCATAGGGGGGAATTACAATAAATGGATTGTGATTCTACAAGAATTTGATCTTAATTTTTCTTCTGTGAAATCCAAGAAGTCGCTAGTTCTTGTGGAACTGATGCCAGACTTCCCTAGGCAGGATGATGACATTTTTCATGATTATTAATTCATGGATGAACACATCTTCCTTATCTCATCTTCGGACCCCTGGTACAGAGATATTTTATTCTACCTTAAAACCCTAAAGCTTCCATAGCATATTTCGACAGACGACCGATGGCGTATACGCCATCAGGCCAAAAACTACCTCATTATCAACGATATGTTATATTGTCAAGGGGTGGATGATATTTTGCGCCATTTTTTGACTCATGAAGAGCATGAATTTATTCTTAATGACTGCCACAGTGAGGCATGTGGTGGTCACTTATCCAGTCTTGTGGCAGCCCAAAACATATTGTGAGCTGGTTATTTTTTGTCGTCGATTTATAAATATTGCATTGAAGCAGTCAAGAAGTGTCACCCTTGTCAGGTGTTCGCTCGTAATATGTTCTTGCACCCTGCCCTTATACACCCAGTCATTAATGTCGATCCCTTCACTAAGTGGGGGGTGGATTTATTGGACTGCAACCTAGCCTCGGTTGGGGGGCATCATCACATTATTGTGGTCGTGGATTATTTTACTATATGGGTTGAGGCCATGCCTACCTTTAAATGAAATGGTGAGACTACAACATTTTTCGTATTCAATCAAATTATAGCTCGGTTCAGAATCCCAAAGGAGATTGTCATTGATCTTGGAAGTCACTTCTAGAATGAAATGATGACAAAATTAGCATCTAGACTAGGTTTTAAACATGACCATTCGTCACCGTATTGTCCCCAGGAAAATGGACAAGTAGAGGCTATGAATAAATATCTTGAGATCATTTTTCAAAATGTTGTCAGGAAGAGTAAATCTAACTAGGATGTGATGCTTTACCCTGCACTATGGGCATACCGAACCATGGTAAATACTTCCACCGGTTTCTCACTATTTCAGTTAGTTCACGAGGTGAAGTCGATCCTTCTAATTGAATGAAAAATACCTTCTCTCAAGTTGGAAATACAGCTCCTATATAACACGACTGATATTGAAGAATGCCTTGTACACCTAGAGCAACTTGATGAGCAGCATTGAGATGAAATTTTGGCCATGGAGGCGAATAAACGACAGGTTAAGGTCCAATGTGATCATTATAACCATCCCTGGCTGTACATTAAGGGTGACTCTATACTTCTCTATGACCAAGCTAAAAAACCATTAGGGCCAGGAAATTTTAATCTCATGTGGCATGGTCCTTACATCCTGAGACGTGTCCTTGAAAAAGGATCCTACGAGTTAGAATATTATGAAGGGAATGTGTTGGATCAGCCCAGAAATGGGCTTTATCTTAAATGATATTATGCTTGATCCTTCGAGCTCGAGCGTGGCCTTTGTATACTAATGTATGTTAGTGTATATATTTGACTTTTTATTCTGTTGTTTTATTGGCTTGCTTATTGAGTTTTCCCTTGGTTGGTAGATGTCAATGGAATATTTGGTGTTCTTAGGATTCGTAGATGGTGCCAGTAGTCATAATTGAAACATGGATTCCACTGCTTGGGTTATCGATTCACCTGAGGGACAAATGGTGTCTTCAGGTGGTGTTTGTCTAGGCCCATTAACAAACAATGTGGTTGAGTATAGCGTCATTGTAGAGCTATTGCGCGATGCCATTTCACATGGTGTTCTATCTTTAGAAGTTCGTCTAGATTGCCAGTTAGTTGTATGTCAATTGAATGACAATTACCGGGTTAGAGATACTACACTACTCCGACGTTTCCTTCGGGTAAAACTTTTAGAATGAGATTTTGTTTTTATTACTTACAATCATGTATCTGATGCATATGCTAATTTCATTTTAGATTGGCATTTGTCACATAACTGAGGAACGAAAACATACATACATTCATACATCCATTGTAAGATATGAAAGTAAATCCTAAGACCAAAATTGTTTTCTTTTATATATATATATTTCAAAAAAATATGGTGTCATAGTACAAAATCGGGCTTGTACCCCTAACATACATATACGTTCGATACATCACATAAACATGGCATATGTGCATGATTTCCTGGGTTCATGTCATGATAACACACTATGGAGTTTGAAATATGTCGGAAAAGCCTCACCCACGCACGGGGTACACACACTACATGTCGTTGCATCGCCTCTAGCAGATCCTCCACCTGCACCATAGCAACTCGGTGTGTCAAACAAGACAGGTTTACATGCACATTCTGGAGGACTCTCTCAGTGTCTCTGCCTACCATCTCATCTCCTCCGCATCTACACTGATGTCATGGATATCCCTCTGGTCGTTGTGGACCTACGTCTGCATAAAAGAAATAACCATTAATACATGATAGCGTACAAAAATATTTGTGTTTTTGTTTTCCTTTATCAAATTGAAAAACACAAAAAAGAAATGAAATATATAAAATCAATTCTCATTGATCTCTCCAAAGGTGGATCCTAGTGGAAATGAAATATCTCAGTCCCCTCGGTATTCTATCTCCTCATAAGGGCATTCATCGATCATGATTATTTGTCATCTCCACCAGTGGAAGAAATCATCGTTTTAAGGGGTTGGAACCCTACCACCTCCTAGCCACCACATCACCTTGGTCCACCGTGACATGGTTGGATCGCGTAGATCATGTGGAGTAATATCTACTCTCAAGCTTAGAGATAGAACTCTCTCGAAGAAAAAACTACACAGTATATATGTGAACTCAAAGTTCCTCATCCTACCGAGTTTGCAATCCGTGAACTGGCTCTTCATGTTGGCCAGTAGTGAGGTGCATCAATCGTAAACCTTGGGTCTCAAAAATTCCATAGTATAGAACATGAGTGGCCCCAATGCCTGATGCAATGAGGTCGATACTAATATATGTGTGAGTATTAGGATGACGATCTTAAGAGTTGGGTTCTCAATTTCCCTAATAGGGAGTTGGTTCCCCACTTTCTGTATACTTGCAATATAGTAGGTGGTGATGTACTCCTCCATAGTTATCCCACCTCCAGCCCCTTGGGATTTGAGATTCACCACCTCGTCCCGGCAAGACAATCCTGTTATGAAGTAAATATCATCCACTTCAATACTCAATGGTTTCCCATCAAGTTTGAATGCCTCAGTCTCTGGATCCCAAGAGTTTATCAGTGTCCGGAGCAACCTCACTTGGGCCCTCATCCCTTTTATGGCCCAAAACTTATATAGCCCACATATCTACAAAGAAAGTTGGGCCCTCGCATCTCTTTCTATTGTAGCATCAACATCTTCATGCTCCCTTTCCCTCCATTCAATCACCATCCTACAAAGGAAACACCAAATTTTGAGTTAATTTCTTAAAAAAACTTGCTCACGAAGTTGTACGCAGGCAACACTTATGACAGTCATGTATAGGGAATCATATACGTGGGAAGGCTTTACCTTTCCCTCATACATGAGGTTGTGTACGCGAATCGATGAACTACAACCCATGTACACCCTAGTTTCTAATTTACAGCCTCTTATACTCAAAATTTGGAGACTAAAACTAGAAATTAAACCATTGAAATGAAAGAGGATAGCATGGGTACTTACTTGGTCCATACAGTTTGAGATTCTGTCAATTGTAGCTTCTGTAATCATCAATGGAAGATCATGGGTAAAATGGCCTAAAATGCACTATGTCGATGAAAAAACACAAGTGATATGGTAAATGTCATGTTTTTGACTATTTGTAAAAAAATCCATCCACTTTCTATAGTTTTTACCTATCTTTCATATTATTGAAACCAAATTATGAACTAATTGAGCAGTAGAAGACCTAGTTTGAAGTGGTTTTGTCTAGGGTTTCGTGAATTTTTGACACTCTTCATCCCATTCATGCCTCCGGCAGGTATTTACCATCACTGGCATATAGGGTAGGTTTTCACCCCGCTTTGCATTTTTATATTATCTTATGACCATGATTCATATTCCCTAGGTATGAACCCATTTGGTAGTGACACGGAACCTTCTTGTTGCTACTAGAAGTGTCATTATTAAATGGTAGAGACTTACCAAACATGGGTAACCTAGTTAGAACACTTTTTTCAATTGGTGCCCATGTATAAATTACTCCATAGATTTGGGAATCTCTTATAGTCCCGATATGACGGTGTGTTTGAACCTCATTGATCTTACTCAATCTAATTTTGAACTCTACTTATGGGATGCCCGTCGAGTCTTGGTTAATCTCTTTTTCGACTCCCCAAAAAATGAAAAGATTACCAAGTGAACTTGTCTCTTTCACACTCGTTAAATGGATTTGAAAGGATGTATATTTCGGTATAAGTTTAACCCTTTTCCAGACAAAACAGGCTATTTACGAAAAAGGAATACTCTAGTCACCATTGGCTAGAAGAGTTCTTCTGGGTATTATTTTATACTTTTTCGGGCCTAGGGAACTAAATCTACAAAAAAGGGCGTTTTGTAATTAAGTTGTAATTGCATCCCATTATCCTTCTTCCATTGTTGAGCCTGATTTCGGCTACCACTTTCTCATTATAAGTCCTTTTTCCCTAGCAACTCTCAGCATTAGCCAAGTAGTTCCTTCTATATATCCTTTTCAACTGGACAACCCTTTACCTATCAAGGAAACATCCCCCCGAGTGTCAATGTCCCACATGCACTTCCCAGTATTGAGCATAGGTATGTCTCATTGCTCAGAACTAGTTGCTTACTCGCGACACTCGTTTCCTCTCTTGTATCATAGCATTTCTTTGTCTATGAAAAAAAAAAAAAGATAGGCAAGAAAATAATATTATCTCTTATCAGTAGCAGTCGTGTCGCCTTTGAATAGAGAACAAATTCTTGAGCCCATTTCATCCAAGTTTTGGGTTTATCATGACCTTAGGAAGCTGACCCGTCTACTTAGAGTATACTCTTCTGACTATTTAATCCTGCAGTCCCTATGGAGAGTTTGTTGATTCCTTATGCGTCATGAACTTTTGTCAACGATCAATGTGAATTCTATGATGCCTGATTTATTCATCTATCTCATTCTCTTGTTCAAATTAAGTCTAAGCCTATGTCGGCCATTCCTCAAAACTCCTTGACTTTGCATTTTGATCACACCCTTACGAGTGAACCTCGCAATCAGGTGAATTTTTTTTCCTACATTGCACCCTGGGCCTACTTTCATCATCGGTAGGTGACCTTGAACCCAACAGATGACATCTCTCCATTGGTCATTGAATTGGGGGTTTCCCTTGTGTTTGATGAAAAGAAATATATTCACACATCGGGATTCATGTAGTGTCTTGGATTCCATTAGGCCCTATTGGTGGTTTCCTCACCTTTAACGATAGTTTTCATTATTGGTTGCTAGTCAGAGGGTTTTTTTCATGTACTAGTTGCATCTAGTACATGCGAGAGACGCACATGTTCATTGGTTCATGAACATCTTATTCATATGAAATCTTCCTAATCATCAATCTATTTATTTGCACCTCACGCTGGATGATGAGAGATTCCTTAATGCTCTCCTTTCAGTGAGTCTCCTTCCATTGACTTTATTATCTCCTCAAATAAACCAATCGAGTTATTTCATTTTAGGTGATAGGATGTCTTTGAAAAATTGCCTTTCTAAATTTTTTATATTTTTTTTTCTTAAGAGCTTGAGTTTGTAATAAAGTTTCAAAAGCTTTGGTTCAGGGTTTTATTTCAAAAAATCAAAACACAGGTTTCGGTAGCTAAATGTGTCTCTGAAAAGCTATGTTATCTACCGAAATCCTTAGCTTTTGATAGTTAAAACCCAAAATTTGGAGCTATGTTAGCTACCAAAAGCATCGAAGCTCAGAAAATTTAGCCCGACCTTTGGGGCACCTAAATCATCAGAAGGAACTTTCATGATTGCAATATAGATCGTCGAAAAGACAGGAAATGAGTCGTTTGATGACTTGGAACTTAAATTTTAAAATCATCTGTTTCATTGAATAACGTGGAGATGTACTTCATGTTCTGCCATTAGAATTGTTAATGAACCGAATTTTTCAAATCAAAAACTTGCCTCTCATACTCCTTGTAATTAGCACTCTCCCTAACTTCATTTTCCACCTTTCTCACCTCTGTTATAACTGAACTAAGAAACCCCCCCTGCACTGTGTGGTTTCCCCTCCAAGCCCATTTTTTTTTAAATTACAGGTATACAGGAGCTGACCAGCAAATGAAGACAGGAGGACCAGTGCTGAGAAGAGAGCTGGATGACATCAATTATTTGGATTCACACCCAGAGGTGTGTCAATTCTTCAAGGACGCAGGATGTTACCAGTTTTGTAAAAAATTGCAGGGTTTTCACCAGCATGTGGCAAAGGCTTTCGCTCTAAATTTTGATGGGAGAAAGGCAGTCATTGGGCAAGATGAATTCCAAGTGGATGAAGCCCTTATAGCTAAAGTGACAGAGTTTCCCAGGACTAGAGAAAATTGGTTCAAAACCACTGTTACAAAAGATATTGAGTTCAGATCCTACTTGAAACCAGAACACAAGTGTTTGATTTGGAAGAAAGATATTCCTATATCCTTTCTTGAGCAAAAATGGCAACACTTGTTAAAGGCTATCCTTGCCTATATAACTTGTGAAGGTAGATATCATAGGGTAATGATTTATCACTTCAAGATCATGAACCATTTCACTGGTAGGAGCCCACTCAACCTGCCTTATTACCTTCACAAAAGCCTATCTAAGATGGCTCATCAAGTTAAAGTAAATCCCAGCAAGATTGAAGGCAAATTATCTCATCATGGCTTGATTAAGTTATTGGTTTGTGAGCTGCTGCAGAGGAGGAACGGGGATTGGGGCCACTTCTTGTTTTGGAATGAATTTCAAATAGACTCACAACTAGAAGACAAGGAGAAGTCTTATTCAAAGAAGTCTTCTACACCCATGGGTGGAAAAAGAAAGAGGAGAGCTATCTCTCCAGTAACATCTGAACAAGATACTCCATCTTCCAAGCACAAAGAAGCAAGAAAGAGGATGGAATTTTTTGGGGACACAGAGCATGTTGTACCCAAGGAAACAAACTTGTTAAATCTTCCATATTCAGACTCAGATGAAGAATCAGGACAAGGAGAAATCCCTGTTGCTGAAAGTGTAGAATTCTCCATGGAACAAGCACCAGAAACCAAGTGCTTCACCAGTCTTGAGAAGGGTCAATCATCCATCAAGAAAAAGAAACAGAGCAAAGCCAAGGAGATTAAGAAGCTTAGAAGGAAAATAGAACAGCAAGAAGTACTAGAGAGGGTGATTAAAGCCAGGTATGAAACTCTGTCAAAGAATTTTGTTGAAACCAATGTGGCCCTAGAAAAGCTAGCACCTGAAAGTATAAAGCAAAAGAAGAAGCGGAAGAAGATGGTAAAGGATTACAACAGTTTATGGTGGCTAGCTAGGCACTTGAAGAAAAAGGTCAAGTTATTGAAATTGCAAGCCATGCCTGAAATATCCCAGCCTCAAACATCTTTCGATATTCAAACCCTAGAAAATGCAGCCAGCCATCTGAACGATCCAAAGGCATCCATTCCAGAGATTGAGCAAGATGCAAAAGCTTCAAAACAGCAGCCTCAAGATGTTTAAAGGCTAGGACAAAGACATTTTTGCGATTTTGATACTCTTACCAAGAAGGAACTTTTGGTAGCTTAGGAAAACATTTCCATTGTTCATTAGCTACTGAAAGCAGAGCTTTCGGTAGCTAACCGACCCAGATTTTGTCTATTTTAGCTACCGAAAGTGCTGACAGGGCAGAAAGGTAGTGTTTTTGCACAGATTCAATTTTTTCTCGTCCAAATGCCTCAGGAATGATTCTAAACGTTGGATAATAATTAAGGCCATCATGATCAAGACTCTGTTTTGATTTTGGAGATACCCAACAAGGTGGAAAGATGAGGTTGGTGACCTATTTTTCAGGCATAAAACTGCCTTGCTATCAACAGGTGGCGTTTTCGACTTTCAATCAGCCTTGGAAGGTCTACTACACCTATCAAAGAGTTGGAAAGACATAAAGTTCACTTGAGATAAAAAATAATCCAGTTTACAGGATTTATGCCTATTTTTGGGTATTAGTTGTTAATTTTCTATTTTTAGTAAATTCGATCCATTATTCTAGGATCTGGAGATTTGTTTTAAAGGCTATAAAGCCAAAGACTTTTGATGAACCAGGGGTTCGATTTTGAGTTCTGTAATCCACTGTTGTTGTGATAAAGACACTTTCTTTAATATATTAAGCCTGCAAGCTTCTTTTATTGTTATTATCAGACTCTCTTTATATTTTTCTATGCCTATGATTTGAAGTCATTTCTTTGTCTATGTTTAAATGGTCCCATGGTAACTATCATCTTACCTTTGATTGTTACGCAAGAATCATAAGCATCCTTTGCTAGTTTTTTGACCCATCATATATATTGTTATGTATGTTATAGTTAATTGATTGGTTTTCTTACCTATCTGATAATAGCTCTTGAAGGCCTTGTACTACATGAATATAGCTAGACTATCTTGAAGATACAATCCAGTGATTTAGATATTCATCTTGATCCAAACCCACACCCATTATTGAGAAAATAATTACACAAAGTTTAAGTTACCAGCCATCTCTGAGATACAACCTAGGAGAGTTTCCTGGAGTGATAAAAAATTGGCGTCGTTGCCGTGGACGGAGATTGATGCTCAGCTTCCTTGGGAGACGACATAGATCCAACTTTGATGATAAACAAAGTCTGGACACATTTTCTGTTGTAATCACCTATCTGGCGACTCCATTGGAACGAAGTGGCTCCGAGAAGGGCTCATACCAAAGAAAACCAAGAAAGGCCACTGGAAACACTAGTTCCGGACCCTGAGAAGAACATCAGAAGTGGAAAAGCATTGCAAAGACAAACTTCTAGATCTACAATATCATCTAGACCAGGTATTTCAAGAAACACTTCTTCATTTATTTCTAGAGAACCTTTTGTCGAATCCACTTCTGTTGAAACTTCTAGTTCTCAGAAAATTGTAATTTTTTCATAAAGCTTGAAGGGTGATGAGCCTTCAATTTATTCTAATGTTATAGATTCTATTTCTGAGCATGTTACTATATCCAACTTAGGAGAAGAAGTTGTAGAATCTATCCAAGAAGAGGACTCTTCCTCTTCCTTGAATTCTTCACAAACTGAGCTTGTAGAATTTTTTTTCCATACTCATACCAATCTGCCCATTCTTGAAGATATTTTACAAGATCTTTCCTCTAAGGGTGAAGAAAACTTGGCCTTATTGCTCGGTCAGTTTTACAGAGCTTCTTATTTCCCACCTTATTCATGAAACACATTCCAGGGTAGTCATCCTACCAGTGCCTCCACTTCATTCCTCAGCGAAAGACCACCATTGTCCATAATCCCACCTATCCCATCCCAGTCGTCATCTACAGAAAATTCTTCCTCTGCATCAACCCCCAAGATTGCCATGGTTTCCCCTTTGACAAAAATAGAACAGATCTTAGCCAATAGGTATGCTCCGCTTGCTTTGCCCAATCCCTTATCAGCCATGCCAACAGAAGATTATCATAAATATATGCCAAAATTTACTGGATCTAGGGATTATACTGTTGAAGAACATATAGAGGCTTTCTATGCTTATGCTGAAAATATTAACATTTCAGAGGAATATGTTTGGACCAAAATTTTTGTGCAGAACTTGGATGGTCAAGCCAGAAATTGGTTCAAGGAACTGCCAGCAAATTCAGTGGCGGGCATTGAGCAATTAGATGAAGTGTTTTTGAAACATTGGGGAGAAATAAGAGACCTCTTGTATTATATTACTAAATTTGGAAATCTAAGAAGAGAAAATGGGGAGTCTGTCTCAGACTTCACCAAAAGATTCAATAAGATGTTTGGCAAGATCCCTACAGAGATCAAGCCAACTGATGCATCAACAAAGATTACTTACTCTTCTACCTTTGATCCAGAATTTTACTTAATCCTTGTAGAAATAAGGTCATCCAAACTCACTTTAATGCAAGATGTTGCTCTTGAGGTTGAATCTAACATTATGGCATCTCATAAACTTAAAGGAAAATTTGAGAGAAATAAGTCATCTGTTGATCCTCCTTCTTCTTCAAATACCAAAATGGTAAAGATGGCCAAGATGTTGGACAGTTTGACCTCAGAGATGTCAAAACTAAAAATTTAGAGTCAGAAACCAGCAAGAAGTAAAGAGCCTAATGCCTATGCTCCCAGGAATCCCAACGCATTCCCTTACAAAAGGAACAACTAGTAGGTCCAGATCCTTCAGAGAGACAAGAATGCAGTTGAAGACCAAAGGATCAGGGCTCCCTTCCAAAATGCAGTGCTAGAAGAAGAGTAGGAGCTATCTCATGACGAAGTTGAAGAAGAAGACGACATAAATTTCTTCGGGGATGATACTAATTCCTCCTTCTTGACACAAACAAATTATGAGGAGGCCCAGATGAATGAGCAGATTCATGAGGCATGCATTGAAGAATCTTTTTATCAGACAGATGATCAACCAGGTTACAATTTAAGATCTAAGACTGTCACTCCAAAGCCATTGCTTTCTACCCCTGAAAAAAAGAAATATGTTGCTGCCAAGCAGCCTACTACTTCTGCAAAGAAGACCTCCACTCCTGCAAAACAATAGCAGAAGCAATTGCAGCCCCAAGCTAAAGAACAGGTGTCCCTCAGAGCTCCTTCTAACGAGGTAAAACTTTCCGATAAAATATCATATTCATTTAATTTCGAATTAGAAATTCAGAAGGTGAAAATACCTATTCCATTGACTGAACTGATGAAGAATGACATATTCAAGTATGTTATATTGAAGTCCCTTCAACCAAAGACTCCCCCAACTGTAGATTATGTAAACCTTCAAGATGACAAGCCCACAGTGACTATAGGACCTATGGTAGAGGATCGAGATGATTCTTTTCCACCCTTCTACATATCCCTGAATATCCATGACAAGATCCTTCACAACTGCTTGCTTGACTCAGGAGTGTCACACAATCTTATGCCTAAAGCAGTGATGGATGAGCTTGGGATTTACATCACAAAACCTTACCATGATCTCTTCTCTTTCAACTATAGGAAATTCATATGCCTCGGCCTCATAAAAGACCTTGTCATAAACCTTGCCCAGCTACCAATGAGAAGCATGGTAATGGACATTGCAGTGGCTGATATCCCACCCAAGTTCGGCCTTCTCTTGTCACGTTCATGGAGCAAAAGGCTAGGAGGTACCTTGTAGATGGATCTTTCATATGCCACAGTCCCTGTGTTTGGAGGAGAGCTAAAGAGACTTTACAGAGAACCTCATCTTGCCTACATCATTAGTGATGGGAAGAATTCTGTAAACCATCCCATCTATGCATTGGACACAGACTTTGGGGCATGCATTCAGCAAATAGATGATTCTCAACCAGCGCCTTTGCATCTCACAAAGCCTACTTATCAGTAGAATAATGGAGAGATTGCTCCCGTGTGGAGCATGTTCTTTGATGGTGCCAATACCAAAGACTCAGTAGGTGCAGGCGTAGTTTTGATTTCTCCTTCAAAAGAGGCTATTCATTTGTCTTTTAAACTTGATTTCAAAACTACTAACAATATAGCAGAGTATGAGGCTTTGTTGTTGGGATTAAATTCTGCCAAGGAGATGGAAATCAAAGGTCTAAAGGTGTTTGTAGATGCGGATCTCATCATATAGCAAGTGAATAGTACTTTCCAAGCAAAACATGTCAGGTTGAAAGCTTACAGGGATGAGGTATGGAAAATCAAGGACTCTTTTTCCATTTTTTATATTTCTTATATACCCAGAGCTATGAATCACCTAGTTGATTCCCTTGTTGTCTCAGCCAATATGTTCATTCCTCCCATGCCTCCTAGACTGAATTATGAAATCCAAGTCAAATATAGACCATCCCTGCCTGATAATATCAAATATTGGAAAGTCTTTGAAGATGATGATGAGCTTAGTAGATTTCTCCAAGTTGGAGATGAATTTTATGATATGCATATTGACCAGGAAAACCAAAATGTAGGGGAAACCAAAAAACCTAAGTTGAATAAAAAAATGGGTCAACATGATATTGTTCAGTTGCCAAACAATTATATACCTAGGGGTTTGGTGCCTCTTGAGAAGATTTTCGACCAAAACGATGTCCCCTACAAACCTGATAAGAAGGAGAGGAATCATGTTGTCCATGAGCACAATATAGGAAGTCAGAGTCATCCTAAATTCACAAATCTTTCCATTGAGTTAACTGCTAATCAAAGGTCAGAATATTGCAGCATTTTGAAGGAATTTGCTTATGTTTGCCTGGAAATACAGTGATCTGAAAACTTATAATACTGATGCCATTCAACATAATATTCCCCTTGAAAAGACACCATCCCCTTCAAATAGAANCCTCGATGCCAAAATCATAATTCCACTAAGATACTCTAAATGGATTGCAAACATAGTAATAGTGAGAAAGAAAAGTGGTGAGATTAAGTTATGCGTTGATTTTAGAAACATAAATAAATGCTCCAAGAAAGACAACTATCCCCTACCCAAGATGGAACACTTGCTGCAAAGAATTTCAAGAGCCACTGTCATGTCTTTCCTAGATGGCTTCTCAGGCTATAACCAGGTTTCTGTACATCCTGATGGCCAAGAAAAAACTGCCTTTACTACTCCTTGGGGTACCTTCATGTATGCCAAGATGCCATTCAGTCTAATGAATGTCGGGGCCACTTTTCAGAGGACCATGGACATAACTTTTGTGGGAGAGAAGGACAAGTTTGTCCTCATCTATCTTGATGATATCACAGTTTATTCTAGCAATCATGAAGAGAATCTAAAGCATCTGAAAAGAGTATTTTTGAAATGAAGACAGTTCGGGATTTTGCTGAACCCCAAAAGTCTCAATTTTCTCTCAAGAAGGGTAAGCTCCTAGGCCACATCATTTCAGCAGAGGGAGTGAAAATTGATATAGCTCAAGTGGAAGCAATTTAGAAGTTGTCCATACCAAGGTCAAAGAAGGATATTCAATCCTTACTCGGTAAGATCAATTTTGTCATAAGGTTTATTCTTAATTTCACTGAGTTAGTGAAACATATAACCTCTATGCTAAAAAAGGGATCTGAGATCAAATGGACATACAATGCAAGAAGTTCATTTCAGGATATCAAACAGGCTATCATGGAATCTCCCACTCTAATCAGTCTGGATTACACCAAGAATTTCTATATTTTATCTTTTGCTTCCTATGACAAAGTGGTAGAAGTCTTGTTACAAAAAGATGATGAAGGACTTGATCACTCGGTGGCTTTCTTTAGAAAATCACTCGGGGATGTTGAACTAAGGTATGATCCTATAGAAAAACAAGCCTATGCTCTCATTAAGTCATTAAAAGCTTTCTGAATTTATATCCTCCATGCAAAGGTTGTTGCATATGCTCCTTCAGCCTCTGTGAAGGATGTCTTGCCCACTAAGCTGGTAAAAGGCCAAGGCCTTGCCAAGCTCATGACAGAAGAGAACTGTGATCTTTTGGACATAAATTTCATTGGGGAAAGTTTAGCAAGTTTACAGACAGGGGTAGCAACAGAAGAGCAACATGACAGCCAAAAGGTGGCTGAGAATTTGTCTTCATGTGAGTGGTATTCAGGTATTGTTCATTTTTTATAGAATTTGGAGGTTTCTCCTGAACTTAGCATGACTCAAGCCCGATCCCTTAAGCTCAAAGCAATTAAATTATGCATTAATGATAATCTTTTGTATTGGAAAGATCTTTTTGGGTTACTATTGAGATGTTTAGACAAAGATGAGTCAGTTGAAGTCATGCATCAGTTTCATTCAAGTATTTGTGGAGACCATCATTACTAGAAGACCATAGCTCATAAAATCCTAAGGAATGGGCATTATTGGCCTTTTCTTTTTTTAGATGTGTGCGCCTTTGTGAAATCTTGTGATAAGTGCCAAATATTCACAAGAAAGAAGCAACTAAAATCTCTACCCCTGAGACCTATTGTAGTGAATGGCCCCTTTCAGCAGTGGGGCTTAGATTTCATAGGTGAGATTAATCCTTCATATAGTGGGCAGCATAAGTGGATCCTGGTAGCCACTAACTATTTTACCAAGTGGATAGAGGAAATCCCCACTAGAAATGCCACTCATCAGGTCATCATGAAGTTTTTCTATGAAAACATTCTGATTAGATTTGGTGGCCCAAAAAGGCTAGTGACAGACAATGCAGCAGCCTTCAAAGCTGATGCATTGGTTGACATGTGTAATTCACTGGGCAGTCAATTGGTACACTCTACCTCCTACTACCCTCAAGGCAATGGCCTTGCCAAGTCATCCAATAAGAGTCTAGTCAGAATCATCAAAAATTTGTTGGAGGAGAATCAAAGGAGCTGGGATTCTAAACTAAAGTTTGCTCCTTGGGCCAACAGAGTGACTATCAAGAAATCTATAGGAACTTCTCCTTTCAAATTGGTTTATGGCACAGATTCCATTTTGCCCATTCAGCTAGTTCTACCAGTGGCTAAGTTCTTTCAAGAAGAACAAACTGAATCAAATGATATGGTGAGAAGAATGCTTGATTGTGTAGAATTTCAACAGGACAAAGAATAGTTGGTGGATAAATTAGAAGCTCTTCAAAAGAGGATCAAGGATACTTTTGACAGAAAAGCAAAGGAGGACAACTTTCAGGTTGGTGACTGGGTTCTAAAATGGGATGCTCTCAGACAAGATAAAGGCAAGCACGGAAAGTTTGACTCTTTGTGGACCGGTCCTTTCATGATAACTCAAGTACAACACAACAACGCCTTCATTCTGCAAATTTTGGAAGGTGAAGAAATGTTTGGTGGCCCATTCGATGGGATTTTTCTGAAACTCTATTTCATCTAAGGCTTCAAAGCCTTGTCATTGTAAATTTTATTTTCAGTTTTTGTTTTTGCAAAATAACTCCATGCCCAATGGAATCACTAGTAGATAGGTTTGAATTTTATTTTTACAGGAAAGGCATTTGTTATGTGTTTCTTGAAACCTCACAGGGAGGCTTTCACCCCTAATAGGAGCCATTGTTATCTCCTCAAATAAACCAATCACGTTATTTCATTTTAGGTGATAGGATGTCTTTAAAAAATTGCCTTTCTAAATTTTTTAAGTTTTGCTTTTTCTTAAGAGCTTGAGTTTGTAATAAAGTTTCAAAATCTTTGGTTCTGGGTTTTATTTCAAAAAATCAAAACACAGGTTTCGGTAGCTAAGTGTGTCTCCGAAAACTTATTTTAGCTACCGAAATCCTTAGCTTTCGATAGATAAAACCCAAAATTTGGAGCTATGTTAGCTACCAAAAGCATTGGAGCTCAGAAAAGTCAACACGTCCTTTGGGGCACCTAAATTGTCAGAAGGAACTTTCATGATTTCAATATAGATCATCGAAAAGACAGGAAATGATTCATTTGATGATTTGGAACTTAAATCTTAAAATCATCTATTTCATTGAATAACGTGGAGATGTACTTCATGTTCTGCCATTCGAATTGTTAATGAACAAAAATTTTCAAATCAAACACTTGCCTCTCATACCCCTTGTAATCAGCGCTCTCCCTAACTTCATTTTCCACTTTTCTTGCCTCTGTTATAACTAAACTAAGAAACCCCCTCCTATGTTGTGTGGTTTCCCCTCCAAGCACGTTTTTTTTTAATTACAGGTACACAGGAGCTGACCAGCAAATGAAGACAGGAGGACCAGTGCTGAGAAGAGAGTTGGATGACATCGGTTATTTGGATTCACACCCATAGGTGTGTCAAGTCTTCAAGGACGCAAGATGTTACCTGTTTTGTAAAAAAATGTAGGTTTTTCACCAGCAGGTGGCAGAGGATTTCGCTCTAACTTTTGATGGGAGAAAGGAAATCATTGGGAAAGATGAATTCCAAGTGGATGAAGCCCTTATAGCTAAAGTGACAGAGTTTCCCAGGACTAGAGAAAATTGGTTCAAAACCATTGTTACAAAAGATATTGAGTTCATATCCTACTTGAAACTAGAACACAAGTGTTTGATTTGGAAGAAATATATTCCTATATCCTTTCTTGAGCAAAAATGGCAACACTTGTTAAAGGCTATCCTTGCCTATATAACTTGTGAAGGTAGATATCATAGGGTAATGATTTATCACTTCAATCTCATGAACCATTTCACTGGTAGGGGCCCAATCAACCTGCCTTATTACCTTCACAAAATCCTATCTAAGATGGCTCATCAAGTTAAAGCAAAGCCCAGCAAGATTGAAGGCATATTATCGCATCATGGCTTGATTAATTTATTGGTTTGTGAGTTGTTGCAGAGGAGGAATGGGGATTGGGGCCACTTCTTGTTTTGGAATGAATTTCAGACAGACTCACAACTAGAAGACAAGGAGAAGTCTTCTACACCCAAGGGTGGAAAAAGAAAGAGGAGAGCTATCTCTCTAGTAACATCTGAACAAGATACTCCATCTTCCAAGCACAAAGAAACAAGAAAGAGGATGGAATTTGTTGGGGACACAGAGCATGTTGTACCCAAGGAAACAAACTTGTTAAATCTTTGTTGGCAGCCTATACAATTTTTTCTTATGATCCTATAAGCTGCCTACACCTATGTCTTGCAAATGTCAAGTTTTTCGTCGCACCTTTCGAATAGACGACACTTTCATTTTTTGCGACATTTACTCATTTGTCTTCGTTAAGTTTTCATGACTATAAGCGTGAAAACTTCTCCTTTCGAGGTCACATTTCGATCACTATCTGAACTGTCATGATCTTTTTATCGATATACCTACTGCACTTACCTTTTGTTTATCGTTATGTGGCTAGAAGGATTTTCAAACTATTCTCATTAGACATTCTTATATTGATTGCTTAACTTGATTTTATTGAATTTGTAAGACATTGAGCATTTGGATTTGTATTTTATGACTTGCCTAATCGTTGATTCTATGAAATGCATAAGGGTATGATTTATTTTTGTTTTTATATATATGATATGATCCTTATGATAATCTTTTCATAAATCTTGGCTTGTCAACTATACGAATACCTTTGGGCACCTTTATTGAACTTTTGGTTATATGAATTATATACATTGGCGCATAATGATTTTGGTGTTGATTTATACGTCGAATGTTTTGAACACTATGGCATAGTGCTAGCGCGTATTGGTATGCACATTGCATTTCATTGGTTGTACACATGCCTTAATGGTTGAACTATTATTATGGAGTAAACAGCTATGAAATTGGCGGTTGTACTTGGATAATCAATATGATGCATGGCAGACTCCACCACCTTCGCATGCGCGCATTTATGCTTACCCCTTTTGGCTTGATTCATTGCTGTTGGTTCGGGTAGCTCTGTTACTGTGAGTTGGTGAATTCGAACCATCCCCTTACCATGCATTCAGCTCCATGGCACCAGTCGTACGAGTTGAACCCAATGGCAACCAGACCCTGTTGATGTTTGACAATGCCCGCCAAGACTTGGCAGACAGTGGATGGCTTACCTTCGTGGAACGTTTCAAGGGTTTTAACCTTTGCATGGCTCGACAGTTTTCCATGACCTTCGATGGTTGTCGAGCCAAAGTAGGTGATGTACAGTTAGAGATTGATGAACAGTTCATCAGCTCGGCTACGGGGTTAGCTCCTTCGGGACAGCGTTGGTTTAAGAATTGCAAGGTCGAGGAAGTGTCGTGAACACTGCTATTTCAATCTCACAAAATCACCTCCTGTGATAGAGGTATGCTCGTGACCATGCTTAAACAACGATGGCACGATTTATTAATGATAATGAAGCAGTTTGTGACCTACGAAGGTCGATACGGACTTGTGTTCCTCCACCACCTACGTTTGCTTATGGTTTTTATGGGATACTCTCTCAATATGCCCTATTATTTGCATCGTAGCTTGTTTAAAATGTCGAAGAAGTATAAAAGACACCAGGCTGACAGTAGCCTGTTTCATCATGGGCTTATTAGGCTCATTGTTGTCTATCATTTGAGTCTGCACGAGGATAGTTGGAGCAATTTCGTTTCTCGGAATGGTTTCGAGGATCCAAACCCTACACAGGTTGAAAAACCTATGGTGAGTGAGGTCAAGATGGTACCCCCAGTGCCCTACCATGTCCTTCTGCCTAAACCCTTGGTCGACCCTCCTATTGACTTACCCGACACTGTGACTAAGAGTGTTGAGACTGTTAAGCCTATGAGAAAAAATCCCAAGGCAAACTTCACTCCAAACGACAAAGGGAAAAAGAATGCACATTCGATTTCACGGATGGCAAGGAACAAGCCAAAAACCCATGTCGAGCCAAACCCTATCGTGTTGAGTGAGGACTCTGATTCGGAAGTGGAGCGTTTCTTGGCTAGCGAATACCCCTATTCGCAAGGTTTGTGTGTCGAGCCCTCGTATGATTTTGTATCAAACCTACCCCCCTGCCTAAAGGACGACCCTAACTACCCAGGCATTAAGTTGCCTTGTGAAACCCTCGGTCATTTGCCCAAACCCTCTCCTGCTCTGTCTAAACCCACACAGTCACTCTGCGATCAATGCAATTCATGGTTAGAGCGATATTATAATGATGTTCAAATACTCCAGTCAAAGATTCAGTCACTAGAGGACCAGATTGCAGTGCTAACCAGTCAAAGGCTCAAGCTACAAGCAACGGATAAAAAACAAAAGACAACCGGCTCCATCCTGTTTAAAAATGTGGAATCAGTCACGGCTGTTGTAAATTCCAAGCTGGCATAATTGAGCAACCTCGTCGCTACACACGTATGTTTTGATATCATTTGTTTTTGTAAATAATCTAGGTTTATATAACGATTTGATTTCAGTTTCAAGCAGCTCTGTTCACATCATTGAATGGCTCTGTTACATGGCGTGCATTCTGTATATAGCTTTGCTTTGAATAAAAACAGATTTCGATTCGATATACGATTGGATCATTCCCATTTTAGTCTCTCTTAGATTTTCATTGATTTGATTGATCTTAGTGTGGATTTGATTTGTTTGATTGAGTTAAAATAGATGCTTCGCTGTCAATCGAATTTGTTTGTACCTATTCCAGACAGGAAATGTTTCTCATACTCAATTTAGAATATGATCACATTTTGATTCAATTTTGTTATAATTCATACGCTATGATTGGCAACAATTTTTGATGAGGTTAATTGTTACGGTTTGTTGTGCCATATGACCTTCAAAGAACAGGAATACAACTCGGATCGTTTCCAATGTGACTATGTTTCTTCGGAAACATTGCTTTTTATTTTAGCCTGTACAAACACGCCCAAATCATGGGATGGATTTGATGCTTAACGATCATGCTGAACCCCAGCCAGTTAATTCGCATTGATTAAAGTACTGTTAGCTCGACCATGTTATGACTTGGATTCGTATTGCAATGTTAAACTCAGTCATGATTTGTTTGAAATTAATGATTTCGTTCAATACCAATCAAGTTTATTTGCCCATTTTGCAATAACCAATTATTACTTATGTCGATTCTATTATGATTGTGATCAAAGTCAAATCGATCTGGTTACGATTTTATATGAGTTGATTCTCGCACCTGTTTGAATTAATCTGCTTGTGGCATGAATCGTTTGATGTCATGACAGCTATAATAATTTTAAAACGATTTTGTTTCAATCTGATCATATCTTTTGTTGTTGGAAAAACACAATGTTTGCCTGCGATTTGTTTGATTGCGTTACTTTCAAATTGGATATGAAACAATTTTCAAAAATGTTTGGTTTTGATTCTGTCTACCCGATTTATGACTATAATAAAAACAAAGTATTGCTATCTCTGTACTCGGTTAATGATGTGGATCCTATTTAGAATATCAATTTCAATTCATGATTCATTTTCAAATGATTGTTGGATGTAAATTGAATGGAATTTCTTAAAAGATTTCATTTAATTTTAATTCTAATTCTGTATCTTATTTTAGACTAGCTACAGAATCAGATGATTTTGTAGCCAGTCTATAGAATTTAATTTTTATCATTTTATTGGTAAAAGAGTCTTCTAACTTGTCTATTTTGGATCCTTTTCAGGTGAATTCGAATTACATGGGATTTGATGGACAGTTTAGAGGATATTTGCATGTTGTGGTTTCATTTTAGTTTCCTAGTTTAGTTTATCTTGGGAATATTTTCCCAGATTATGTAAACAGTTTCGTACTTTCCACAGGGAGGTTTTACCCTGTGGAAAAACTTATAAATACTCATTATTTTTGTATTAACACCATCCTCATTCGTGGGAGAACAAGGATATGGAATTTTAATACAGACTGAGACAGAATTGATGTTTTGTTACAACTTTAGCTTTTTATAATATCAATATTTTGTTTCATGTTTATGTGTATCTATTTGCATTTGGTTAATGACTACTTTAGCTATCTTAGCCTTTTGTAAATGATATAATTTGATCAATATAATCCATATATGATTTCTTCCAAGAGTATAAAAAATATAGCAATTGTTTGATTCAGTTGGTGAACGACAGATTTCTCTTCTTCATTAATTGGATTATTAAGTATAAGTTTTTGCATAGCAGGTTTCCCTTATTGCAGAGATTTATAAATCATATAATTGTTATGATTTTTTTTTGTCTTGTTTGTCCTGTAAACAACTCAAAGAGCATTGAAGCTTATCGTTTACGAGAAGCTTCTAGATCATCCGGTGCGAAATTTCTTCCTCCGACCAGCTTCGAAGTCATCATACACAGGACAAATCTGGAGCGTTTCCAGGTCTGTTTGTTGTTTATTTGTTTAGTATATTTGTTAGTATTTTAGTATAATTAGTATATTAGATTGTTTAATTTCAGTAAGTTTTATTTCTTGTTTATAAAATTATAAAATCAAAAAAAAAAAGGAAATGTCTTAGGGCAGAAAGCTAATGAGTTTTGCAGGTTTTATTTAAATCTGTATTTTGTAGATATTGTATATTTTGTAAATAAGTTATATTTCTTATAGCAATTAGCATAATATTAGTTAGTATTTTTTTATATATATATAGATAGTAGATTAGTTAGTTTGTTTTCATAGTTAGTTTCAATTAGATTAGTTAGTTTAGTTTGTATTTAGTTTTAGTTAGTTCGTATTTAGTTAGTTTAGTTTGTCTTATTTAGTTTTAGTTAGATTATTTAATTTAGATTAGTTTTCTCTTTGGTTTTCCTAGGACCTTAGATCGGCTAACGGAGCCGCTAAACCCGTCAGGGTGGTTCATTCCAAACGGCTTGGGTTATTAGACAACCCCGAACTAGTTCCACTCTCTCAGTTGACGGACGGTCAATTTCGCTCGTCAACAATCTTCCATATTCAGACTCAAATGAAGAATCAGGACAAGGAGAAATCCTTATTGTTGAAAGTGTAGAATTCTCCATGGAACAAGCACTAGAAACCAAGTGCTTCACCAATCTCGAGAAGGGTGAATCATCCAGCAGGAAAAAGAAACAAAGCAAAGCCAAGGAGATTAAGAAGCTTAAAAGGAAAATAGAAGAGCAAGAAGTGCTAGAGAGGGTGATTAAAGCGAGGTATGAAACTCTGTCAAAGAATTTTGTTGAAACCAGTGCGGCCCTAGAAAAGCTAGCACATGAAAGTATAAAGGAAAAGAAGAAGCGGAAGAATATGGTAAAGGATTACAACAATTTATGGTGGCTAGCTAGGCACTTGAAGAAAAAGGTCAAGTTATTGAAATTGCGATCTATGCCTGCAATATCCCATCCTCAAACATCTGTTGATCTTCAAACCCTAGCAAATGCAGCCATCGATTTGAACAATCCATAGGCAGCCATTCCAGAGATTGAGCAAGATGCAGAAGGTTCAGAACATCAGCCTCAAGATGTTTAAAGGCTAGGACAAAGATATTTTTGTGATTTTGATACTCTTACCAAGAAGGAACTTTCGGTAGCTTAGGTGAACATTTAGACTGTTCATTAGCTACCGAAAGCAGAGCTTTCAGTAGCTAACTAGGCCAGATTTTGTCTATTTTAGCTACCGAAAGTGCTGACAGGGTAGAAAGGTAGTGTTTTTGCACATATTCAAGTTTTTGTCATCCAAATTGCTCAGGAATGATTCTAAACGTTGGATAATAATTAAGGCGATCATGATCAAGAGTCTGTTTTGATTTTGGAGATACCTAACAAGGTGGAAAAATGAGGTTGGTGACCTATTTTTCAGGCATAAAACTGCCTTGTTGTCAACAGGTGGCGTTTTCGACTTTCAATCAGCCTTGGAAGGTCTACTACACCTGTCGAAGAGTTGGAAAGACATAAAGTTCACTTGAGATAAAAATTGATCCAGTTTACAGGATTTCTACCTATTTTTGGGTATCAGTTGTTAATTTTCTATTTTTAGTAAATTCGATCCATTATTCTAGGATCTGGAGATTTGTTCTAAAGGCTATAAAGCCAAATACTTTTGATGAACCAGGGGTTCGATTTTGAGTTCTGTAATCCACTGTTATTGTGATAAAGACACTTTCTTTAATATATTAAGCCTTCAAGCTTCTTTTATTGTTATTATCTAACTCTCTTTATCTTTTTCTATGTCTATGAGTTGAAGTCATTTCGTTGTCTATGTTTAAATGGTCCCATGGTAACTATCATCTTACCTTTGATTGTTAAGCAAGAATCATAAGCATCCTTTGCTAGTTTGTTGACCCATCATATATATTGTTATGTATGTTCTGGTTAATTGATTGGTTTTCTTATCCATTTGATCTACAAACCTATTTGATAATAGCTATTGAAGGCCTTGTACTGCATGAATATAGCTAGACTGTCTTGAAGATACAATCCAGTGATTTAGATATTCATCTTGATCCAAACCCACACCCATTATTGAGAAGATAATTACAGAAAGGTTAAGTTACCAGGCATCTCTGAGATACAACCTAGGAGAGTTGTCTGGAGTGATAATAGACTTCAACTCATCTATTCTGGAATCAAGATCTATATTTATATGAGTACCTAGATTCTTGCATTCATCGGTGGTAGTTTCTCCCACCATTGAAAATTGGGAATACATTAATGTCTCTTGATCGATGGATTCTTCAAGTGTTTGACCTCAACACCCTTATTCACACTTGTGGAATGTACTCGGTTCCTTGACACCTACTTTCATTATTGGTGGGTTGTCTTGCATTTGTTAACGGTATACCTCAATGACTGGTAATCAAACAAAGTCTCGTTGTGTTTGACTTCAACCCCTTTATTCACATGATGTAGACTTGCACCTTCGACGGATAATGTAGAAGACCTCCAATTCACAGTAGCGGATCTCATATCTACTATTGTCTTTCATCGGATCAGTATCTGTATGACTTCAGTGATTAAGGAAGATTAGATTGTACTCCATTGTATACAGATATCTTCAGTTGATTTTGAGACTGGACTCCATTATGTCTTGTTCGTGACTATGACAACCCATCGCATGTGTCCACTTTGTATTGCCTATTCATGGCCATGAACAACCATTTGATATATATCCACATGGATCTGCAATGTAATTCAGTTTGGAAGCCATGTGTACAGAGTCAAGATGAATTGTAATATTCTCATGAGTAACTAGTTTTTTTAGTTGGGTCCTCATTACTCCACTTATAGGAATTATAATGTATTTCGGCCATCGCATTTGCTTCTCTGACCTCACACATTATGAGGCATATGTTATAGTAACATTTTTGACACTCCATGCATCTTGCTTTGATGCCCTTCCATTTCCCTCTACAGACTCACGTTACCCCATTTTGTTCACTCCAGAGCTATAAATACAATTTTTTGTCGATATACGCGGCCCCTAGTTAGACAGCTCACGTATATGCAAGTTGCTCCATTATAACCCATGTATATCAGGTTTTTTGCTCAAAAATTAAAAATATTTTGGGTTTCCACACTATGTCACGAGATCCATGATTCTTGACCTTCCATATATTGGAAACGATCTGACCTAACCCTTCAATTCCATTTGGAGGCTATAAATTGAGCCATATACAAGCCTTGAACACACACACCATTGAGATCAAAGACATTCTAGAGAAATTTCACTTCATATTGAGTCTGCATCCATTTGTCCTTGAAAGTATGAACTTCTTATGTTCAACCCCCAAGCTCTTCCTATCTTGAGTAGGAGAAACTCAATTGCTCCTACTACTTGTGAGCTTTCCTTTTTGAAGGATTGAAGTGGTGAAGGCCCAGCTGGAGGGACTTAGTTTCTCAGTTCTGATATGTGTCGTTACAGAAGTTTATCACCTATGTACTTTTGTTGATTACATTAATAGAAATACTATTTTCTCATCCAATTATATGTCGCAAATATTTACATTACTTTTCGTGGGCATATTGTTATACATTTTAATGGATTATGCTATTTTATATGCTAACTTTCTACACAATTTCTATATGCTTGTATATCTTGATTGTTGAGGACAAGTTGCAGGCATCATTATTTTGGTCATGAGCTCGATTGAGGTCTTATTTGGACGTCCAAACGAGGTAGGCTCTTAGCCTTCTCTTGTTATCATTTATATTTATCTAGCATACTTGATTTTTTATTTTATTTTTGGGTGTTGTTCTATCTATTGTCGTTTACCCCTTTCCATAGAGATTTTCATCACAATAAATACCAATATTGATGCAGAAGCAACACAATATCAAGAGAGCCTACCTCTACCAATAGAAGTGTACCTTTACCAAGAGAAGCGCACAAGAGAGCTACCAGAAAGACTGAGATTACACCATGGCAATTACTGCACTACCCTCTCAAGACTTGCACCTCCTTCTGTTACAACTATTGCTCCTTAAACTTGTGCACTTGTTGATTGAGTGAGTGTGTGTTAAAATGAGGAGCGCCTAACCTCTATTTATACTAGTCTTCCAAGGTGTCTTTTCATGTGGGTTCGACCTCACTTTCTAGAACATTTTATTTGCTTTACTATTAATCATCTTGGGCCAACTTCTCTTCTAGGGTATTCCACATATGTTTAATGGTTCTCTTGCTTCCGTAATATTCTAATCTAAGTAAAAAGGTTATACTGTAGGTTAATACCTCCTGTAGTGTAATGTCCCCAACCACCCAAGTTGGGCCACGCTACTTCATAATACACTCTAACATAGCTATGGTACCAATTTCTAACATCCCCTGTCACCATGCTGAGAAATGCTACATCCAAATTCTAAACTCTAATACGATTTTCTAACAACCCCATTATCAGTGACTCAGCAAAATTAATCTGGTAATGTTCCCAACCTCGAGTTGGCCATGCCACACAAAATTATGAATTTTGTTACCATTTGATTAAATAATAAATTATGCATCTGAACAGAGTTAAGCAGAAAAATAACAGCATGCATGCAACAATAACAATTCATATATAGAATGTAACAATAGAGCTTACATGATAGAAACTCATAATTCCACACACACATAGTAATGTAAATAAGCACATGAATGACACTTATCTCAGGAAAATAAACACCAATGGCATGCATACCTTCCACGTTCCTCCCAACCTTATACTGCACCGCTCATAACTCTCAGCAGTGGCTCACCCCTGAGCTGGGGCTAAATTCCACCTATGTAAAGGGTTTCTAACCAGGCTCAGGTTTCTTTAACAACATACCAACTCAGACATAGGTGCCTACTCAAACTAACAGCCTGTAGTCTCTCACTCCCCACATGCATGTCTTACCCCAGGAAGTGTGCCCCTTCTTTTCTTAACAGTCCCTCGGATGCCCCACTTCCCTTTCGAGGCTTCAGCAACATGCCGAACATGAAGTCTCAGAGCCCTATAGCTACAATTTGGCACCTTGGAAAACCAAATCCTAACAGTTCTCCCTCCTAGAGAGAATGCTCATGGGCCTGACAACCCACTTATTCAATCCTACGATCCTGGCAACCCACTTCTTCAATCCAGATCTCGAGTTAACTAATACATGTACAAGTTTCTCATTACATTCCAGTACCGTAGGGTACCATTCAAAATTCCCTCCATGAAGGAAATAATGATGATAATCCCCCCTTTGCACTATAACCCCCAATATATATATGCATGTCTCCTTTAAGACACTTGGCACCCAAGGGACTCCCTTGTCCCTACTTTAGAACTTAAGAGATATATATATATATATATATATATATATATATATATATATATATATATATATATATATTCATATCCATTACTTTAGATTTAAGGAATACTAATATAATATTCCATTGGGATTAATCCCCCCTAGCTTAGACCCTTCCTGGACTCTTAGCCCTCCCTTTCCCTTTCTAGTGATTTTTATCCCCCTGTACTCTTTTACATGGTTGGTCCCCCTAGCTTAGACCCTTCCTGGACTCTTAGCCCTCCCTTTCCCTTTCTAGTGAATTTTATCCCCCCATACTCTTTTACATGGTTGGTATGTAGCAACGATGTGTTTTCATTAATAATATGAGTGTTTACATATTACAATAATAGATTCATTGGCCTTTAGATTCTAGGATCTCCGGCCTAATAATCACATAAGCCTTCTGGCATGTAACAACCTGACTCACCAGCCTATAAAAAATTTACATTTATATGTACAATTGGGGTTTGGCCTAGAGGTATTACATTCCCCTCCCCCTTATTTATGCATCGTCCTCAGTGCAGTATATACACATATACAATCAAACTTTAATGATTTTCAAAAAGATGTGGATATGTTGCCCGCATAGTCTCTTCATGCTCCCAAGTTGCATCCTTGGGACCATACCAGGTCCATTGGACCTTTACTATCCATATGGCTTGATTTCAGAGTTTCTTGATCTTCCAATCCAATATTCACACTAGATGCACTTGAAAGTCGCCTTCATGCTCCACCTGAATCACATTCCAATCAATGATAGGATTAGCATCAGGTACATACTTTTTAAGCAGTGACACATGGAATACAGTGTGAATACACATTGATGCAGGTAAATCAAGCATGTAAGCTATAGGCCCAATCCTTTCTAGGATTTCAAATGGCCCACAATAACGAGTTTCCAGCTTTGAACAATTTCCCAATTTTAGGGAACTTATCTTGGCCTTAACTTTTAAGAACACATGGTCACCCACTTTAAATTCTTTATGGTTTTTGTCTATATCAGCATAGTTTTTCTGCATGTCCTAGGAAGCCTTTAAATTTCATTTTATTCTCATCATTTTCTCTTCCATTTCCCTGAGTAATTATGGCCCAACAACTGCTTTGTCCGCAGGGTTGTCCCAACTTACCAGTGTGTTGCACTTTCTGCCATACAAGGCTTCAAATGGGCTCATCTTTAAGGATGTTTGATTCTCATTGTTATAACAAAATTCTACCAAATGCAAGTAATCCTCCCATTTTCATGGTTTATCCATCACATACATCCTCAACATATCTTCAATCACTTGATTTACTCTCTTTTTTTTCACATCCGACTCTAGATGATAGGTCATGCTAAAGTTGAGATTGGTTCCAAATCCTTTGAATAATCCTTTCCAAAAATTTGAGGTAAATTTTGGGTCTATGACAGCTACAATGGTCTTTGGTATACCATGCACTCAAGCAATTTCTCTCATATAAATATTAGCAATGTTGATTTCCTTGTAAGTGAGCTTTACTGGAATAAAGTGGGCATATTTAGTAAGATTGTCCACCACCACCATGATGGAATCATGTTTCTTGGTTATTTTGGGTAGCTTGGTGATGAAATTCATTGTTACAACTTCCCACTTCCACCCAGGAATGGGTAATGGTTGTAGTAGACCAACTGGGTGTTTGTGCTCAGCATTGACTTTTTGAAATTCCAAACACTTAGAAATAAAATAAGGAACTTCTTTCTTCAAGCTTGGCTAATAATATTGGCTCTTGATAGCTTTAATAGTTTTCTGGTAACCTAGGTGTCCAGCATAAGGCACATTATGCATTTCTCCCAATATCAGGTTCTTCAATTCTTGAGAATTTGGCACATAAATTTTGCCCCTATACATGAGAATTTCATCATTTTCCATCTTATAGTCTTCAACTTTATGTTGTAAATTACCTTGTTGGAGTTTTTCCTTTATCTCCAAGTATTTATGATCTGATTTTGCACCCTCTAGAATCCTATCTTTCAAATCTGATTGGTACATGCTAATGGTTGTAGCATGCATCTCATGCACCCTCCTATTGAGAGCATCAGCCACCTTGTTCTTTTTACCTTTGATATGTTTTATATAAAAATCATATTCACTAAGGAAATATAACCACCTATTTTTCCTGGCATTTAGAGTTAGTTGTACAAACAAGTATTTCATGCCACTATGGTCTATCCTTAATTCAAATATTTTTCCCATGAGGTAATTCCTCCACATCTTCAAGGAATGCACTATGGATGCCAAGTCCAAATCATGAGTAGCATAGTGCCTTTCATGATCCTTCAACTTCCTTGATTCATAGCACACCACATACCCATTCCGACTAAGGACTCCACTCAGTCCTTCTTTACATGCATCAGTGCATACAATGAAATTTTCATTTGGATTAGAAATCCTTAGTATTTGAGCACTTGTTAGTAATTGCTTCAAGTGTTGGAAACTCCTTTCACAATCCAATGTCCACTCAAACTTCACACCTTTCTTTTGCAAGGAAGTACTTGGGTGTGCAATCTTTGAGAATCCTTCAATAAATATCCTATATTAACCTACAAGGCCCATGCATGACCTCACCTCTGAGACAGTCTTTGGTGTTGTCCATCTTTCAATGGCCTTTATATTTTTTGGATCCACTACTATCCCTTCCTCTGAAATGATATGGCCCAAATAATGAATTTTCTTATGGTAGAATGAGCGTTTTCTCAATTTGGCATACAACCAATGCTCCCTCAATAGTTGTAACACCATCCTTAAGTGTTGTTCATGCTCTTCTTCAGACTTATAATATATCAAAACATTCAAGAAGATAATGACGAACTTATCCAAGTAATTCTTGAATATACCATTCAGGAGACACATGAAGATAGTTAGTGCATTTGACAACCCAAATTGCATGATTGTGAACTCATAATGGCCATACCTTGTTCTGAAGGAAGTCATGCTGATGTCTTCTTCCCTAATTCTTACCTGATGATAGCGTGACCTCAGATCAATCTTGGAGAATATTTTTGCATCTTTGAGATTATCAAAGAGTTCATCTATCCCAAGAAAACAATACTTGTTCTTCACAATTACCTTGTTCAATTGCCTAAAGTCTATGCAAAGTCTCAAAGTTCCATCCTTTTTCTTCACATAATACTAGGGCACCCCAAGGTGACACACTTGGGCGTATGTACCCCTTTTTTAGAAGTTCTTCCAGTTTTATTTGCAATTCCTTTAGCTCCGGTGTACTCATCCTATAAGGAGTCTTAGATATTGGAGCTGCTCTCGACACCAGATTGATGGAGAAGTCAATATCTCTCTTGAGTGGAAATCTTGGTATTTCCTTGGATACATCTTCAAACTCTTTTAGGACTACACAATCTTCAATATTTGGTAGGTTATCTTTAGGTGTCTCTTCCATATGTGCTGCAAAAATTTGACAACCTTTCATGTACCTCTTCTTCAGCTGCAAGGATGAAATTTATCTGAGGGTTACTTCCCTGGGAATTCCTTGTATTGTCCTTAAATTCCCTTTCACATCCAAGCAAGTAAATGCCTTATTATAACAGTCTATGACAACATGATGTTGGTCCAACCAATCCATACCAATTAGGCAGTCATAGGAAACTAAGGGTATGATTTTCAAATCTGTATTGGTGCTCAATCCATTCATTTCCATGGTGCATGCCTTAACCATCTCAATAAATTTCCTTTTAGCTCTTGTGGCCAGTTGTACCAACCAATATGCTCCAAGCTTGCTTCTTGGAAAATGAAATATTTCCACTATCTTAGGATCTAGATAACTGTGACTAGCTCCTGAATCAATTAGGATAGCAATGAGTTGGTTGTTAATCTTACCTTTCACTTCACACATATGTGACTAAAACTCAGCTTGCTTGTTATCTAGGGATACGTAGATCCTAGGTACATTTATTCTCATGTCCTCCAATGTTTCATCTTGATGTACATTGTAAGTAGTCTTCACTTTTTTTCCTCTGTAAGGGTAATCTATCAACACATGTTCTCCTCCACAACCCCGACATTGAATAGGTGGTTGCCTTAGTATTTTCCCTATTCCCTCTATCATTCTAGGTTCTTTAGAGATTGGTTGTCCCTGAGAATTATTTTTGAAGAATGGTGGTTTGGTTCCCTTCTTCTGATCCATCATACTTTTCTTTTTGTTTTCCCATGTCCTTTAGAAAGTTGTTCTTCCTCAATGTTGATCATAAAGGAATTTATCCCTCCTTATAGTTTCCTCTAGTGTCTTGGGATCGTCATATTGTATCTTATCACTGATAAAATATGGCAGCCCACTCAAGTACCTTTGAATCTTAACTTTCTCCTCCTTGATGAAAGACACATACTTCAACAACTCTAAAAACCTCGTTTCATATTCATTTATGGTCATAGTCCCAAGCTTGAGTTCAAATAACTCCTTCATTTTCTTATCATAGTATCACTTAGTCAATTATTTATTTTGGAAATACCTCTTGAATTCCATCCAAGTGACCTTCTTCTCATCGATGTGTTGTACCTGCACAAATTGATCCCACCACATTGATGCTTTTCCCTTTAGCCGATAAATGGAAATTCTTCCTTCTTCTTGTGAAGAGTAGTTATGCAATTGGAAATACTTCCTCATGCCTAGAAGCCATGTCTTTGCATCCTCATCATTCTTGTTCTCACCATCAAATTTAGGAGGATTGATTTTATTCATTTCCCCTTGTAGCGCATCCACCCCAGACCTTTTATTATGATTCCTAATAGGGAATGGACTTGAAATTTTGTGTGGTATCTTAGTTGAATTATTTGGAGAATTATGGTGATTCTTGCCAACACTTCTTGTTCTTCCCCTCTCATCGTGAGACTTGTGACTCCCTGATCTGCTTGACTCAGTATCCTTACCCATCTTTTTCTCTATTCTATCCAAGCTTTGCATTAACTTGATGTTGTAGTCTTCATGTTGCTCCTTGTCTTTCATAAGCCTATCATTATCAACTTTATAACTATGGACATCATTTTGCAGACTTTCTATAGTCTCTACCAAATTTATGTTGTCTCCCTTACCTTCTCCATGTCCATTTGAATTTGTACCTTCATTACCCATATTAACATACATCCCTCTGATCTCATCTTCATGGTTGGAAGCCCCCTGTGCATCTTCCATGATTTTGAACTTTGTGGTGATCTTGTTCTGATATAAATGTTGTCAACTCTGCAAAATTTGTAGCCAAAAAAATTTGTTAGGCTCAATAACTTACAATTACATAAAATTTCATATGATTATGTTTGAATAATGTATCAAAATTCTTTCTTTCATGAATTCACCCGAAAAAAAAAAAAAAAAAAAGTCTCAATACTTAGATTATTTTCATCTATGCAGACTCACGGACTCACAGACTCATGGAAGCATAACTCTTCCTTTAATAAGTCTATTCAAAGAGATCCCATACTTAACCATTTTCCTCTTTGCGGACTCACGGAGTCATGGTAACATAACTCCAACACTTAGATTATTTTTCATCTAAGCAGACTCTCGGACCCATGGAATCATGGAAGCATAACTCTGCCTTTCATAAGTCCATCTGAAGAGTTCACATACTTAACCATTTTTCCACTTCTTCGGACTCGTGGACTCATGGTCTTGTAACCTTTCTTTCATAAATCTGTCTGAAACGTCTCAACACTTAACCATTTTTCCAGTTATTTGGACTCAAAGACTCGCGGACTCACAAACTCATAATAAGTCTCAATAATTAGCCATTTTTCCATCTTCGCAGACTTACAGACTCATAATAATTCCCAACACTTAACCATGTTTCCACTTCTTTGGAATCGTGGACTCACGGTCTTGTAACCTTTCTTTCATAAGTTCATCTAAAAAGTCTCAACTCTTAACCATTTTTCCACTTCTTTGGACTCATGGACTCATCATAAGTCTCAACACTTAGCCATTTTTCTATCTTCATGGACTCACAGACTCATAATAAGTCCCTGCACTTAACTATTTTTCCACTTCTTCAGACTCACGGACTCACGGTCTTGTAACCTTTCTTTCATAAGTTCGTCCGAAAATTCTCAACACTTAACCATTTTTCCACTTCTTCATACTCATGGACTCATGGTCTTGTAACCTTTCTTCCACAATTCCATCCAAAAATTCTCAATGCTTAACCATTTTTCCATCTTTGCGGACTCACGGACTTATAATAAGTCCCAACACTTACACATTTTTTTGTCTTTGCTGACTCATAGACTCGCGAAAGAATAAATCCCACACTTAGATTATTTTCATCTCCATGCCTCTGTTTACCTTCCACCATGGCAGTACATGTCACATGTTTTCGCGCCAGCTGACACATGGTCCCTCCCCACATCATGATGACGTCATCGTACAGAAAAATACCAAAATTTTTCCAATTTCACATATTTTCCAAAATTTCAAAATGTTCAAATTCACCTAAAAATTAAATTCCTTCTTGGGCCGTCACTAGAGCTATGTGACTAATTTCAATACAACTAAATCAAACCTTATACAAAACGTTTGTTTGTTGCTTTTCAAATTCGACTCTTTCACTTTGAATTTGTCATTAATTAGCTGCAGGAAATTGGTGCTTTTGCCCAATTTCATTCCATTTCACCATGGTCACTCTGCAACCATTAAATTTTTCAATTTCACTCCAATAAACACAAATTCAACCTCTAGAGCCAGCAACTACTTGGGTGCACAATCGGTAGACATTTCTGGCATGAAAGTTTCTTCAATTCCTTCGTGAATTGGGAAATTTATTGAACCAATTTCACTCAGTCAGCCATAGCCTTAAGTCGACTTCAAACTCAACCAATTATAGGTCTGAATTTGTTTATATAGAGATTAGAATCAGGCAAAACTCATCCTTGGACCAAATTTTCCAAATTCCCCAAGAATTTTAACAACAGAAATTAGGGCTTTGGCCCAATTTCACCCGACTGCTCCCAATTTCACCACAGAAACACCGTAAACATTTTTGTTAAACAGTTTGAAAACGAACTCTTTTTGACATTTTGTCAAACAATTCACTTGCAAACTTTGTAATTTCACTTCAGCACTCTGCTAAATGGGCTATGCAGGCTCAATATTGAAATTTAACATCCCCAACCACCTAGTTTGGCCCACACTATTGCATAATACACTCTAACATAGCTCTAATACCAATTTTTAACATCCCCAACCACCATGTTGGGAAATTCTACATTCAAATTCTGAACTCTGATACCATTTTGTAACAACCCCATTATCAGGGACTCGACAAAATTTGTCTTGTAACATTCCCAACCCCGAGCTAGCCACGCCACACAGAATTACAAATTATGTTACCATTTAATTAAATAATAAATTATGCATATGAACAGAGTTAAGCGGAAAAATAACAGCATGCATGCAATAATAACAATTCATATATATAATTTAACAAAAAGTATTCTATGATAGAAACTCATAATTGCACACACACAATAATGGAAATAAACACATGAATGATGTTTATCTCAGGATAATAAACACCAACTACATGCAGACCTTCCACGTTCCTCCTAACCTTAGACCGCACTACTCATAACTCTCAACAGTGGGTCACCCCCAACCTGGGGATAAATTCCACCTGGGTAAAGGGTTTCTAACCAGGTTAAGGTATATTTAATAGCATACAAACTTAGACACAGGTGCCTACTCAAAATAGCATCCTACAGTCTCTCATTCCCCACATTCTTGTCCCACCCCAGGAAGTGTGTCCCTTCTCTACTTAACATTCCCTCGGATGCCCCACTTCTCTTTCGGGGCTTTAGCAACAAGTCAGATAGGAAGTCTCAAAGCCCTGTAGCTGCAATTTTTCACCTTGGAAAATCAAATCCCAATAGTTCTCCCACCTGGAGAGAATGCTCACGGGACTAACAACCCACTTCCTCAATCCTACGGGCCTGACAACCTGCTTCTTCAATCCAACTCCTGAGCTAACTAGTAAGGGT
>JASDQU010310265.1:104534-116701 GCA_032191745.1 Picea mariana
TGGAAATGAAGTGGGGAAGCCGAAGGCCTATTGAGCAGAGAAGGGGCACACTTCTTGGGGTGGGACAGGCATGTGGGGAATGAGAGATTGTAGGTTGTTAATTTGAGTTGGCAACTGTGATGGAGTCTTTCTTGTTGTTTGAGATAGTCGGCCTGGTTAGGAATCTGTTTACCCGGGTGAAGTTTAGTCCCATCTCGGGGGTGACCCACTGTTGAGATTGATGAGCAGTGTGGTCTAAGGCTGGGAGGTTCATGGAAGGTCTTCACATAGTTGGTGATATTCTTACAAAGATAAGTGTCAATTGTGTGATAAATTTACATGTTGCATTATTATTTACGTGTTTATTTTTATAGGTATTTTCTGTATATGTTTACTATTATTTTAGTATGAAACCATGCATTTACATAATGTATTTGTTTGTTTACGTTTTATATACAAATTTTTGCAATATTTCTTCGTGTATATGTTTTAATTGCATGTAGTTCAAAAAATTTATGTGGCATAGCTCAGTTGGATGTTGGGTATGTTACAGTATGTTGAGCATAGAACAAAGCGTTTTCTGGAGTAGCATGCCCCGACATGGATGGTCAAGGATGTTACAAAAATTATTTCCAATATAATAGCATTTTCATAAGAACATATCTATGGTAACAATAATGAAGGATAATTTCATGGTAATCATCATAACTTTACCAAGATGACCTACCTGAAAGAAAAACAAGAATTATCTCCTAGAGGAGATGTTAGTTCATCTTCCAAACAAGTACAATAAGCATTTATATCAATAGTACTCACATGCTACCAAGTATTTATTGTTCCTAGCAATAATAGAATCTTTCAAATATTGTTGACACAACTATAGTGTTTACTTGTAATGTAGCAATTATCAAACTTGATATGTGCAAGTTGGAAACTTACCAATTTAATCAATCAAACCTGGACCCTGAAGTCTTATCTCCAAGAATGAGCGTTGTTTCTTTTCTTCGGAGTCTCCTTCATTCAAGATGACAAGTATTCTCTCCAACCTGTCTCATGTACTAAGATAATATGCTTTCCTGACAGAAATCTGAGTTAGAGAATATAATGAAAATAAAATCTGAAATATCAACCTTAATACTTTGACTAAAGTTAGCTTATAACTTTCAATTTGACCAAAAGTTAGTATAATAATCATAACTTCAATAGATCAAAATACAACTATATGTTCATAAGATCACAATAATCCCATAACAGCTAGAGGCATGTCAAAACAATCAAACCTGGAGTGTGTTGCTCCTTTGAATGTATTGGATCTGAGATCCCTCTAGATCTATGATCATTGCTTGGAAAAAATATCCCTTCTCCTACAAACATCCTCATGATAGTGATATTGTTTAAGCATATACAAGTACATACCTCTGACAGTAGCAGTAAATAGCGGCAAGAAATGACAAACCCTAAAATTTCAAAGTGCTCCAACTTGCAATCTAAAGGTAGTTGGAGATTCTCAATGATAGGGAGCACATGTTTGTGAAGGAATTAGGCCAAACGTCCCAGAAATTTTTCTCAACGATCTTGACAAAATAAATTGTGTAGTGATATGGTATTGCGGCAAACTACATTGGTGAGGTAAATCTCATGATCTTCCTTCCATGGATTAGACTATTTGAAGGAAACCAACTTTGATACCATGTTAAAATTTAGGTAATGCTCGTTTAACCATAGACAATGTCACATCATTTTCACCCAAGCATAAAACTAATTACTAGTAAATCACTCAAAGCTAATTAATCTCACAATGAACAATAGAAAATATGAGAGAAGCCAAAATGAGTAACTTGATATTATGAGAAGGTTTGCTAGGACTTTATATAGAATTACAAAATGGTCCATTGAACAAAGTCAAAAAGATCTCATCAAATGAGTCTCTATTATTAGTATAATAGATCTAACTACCCAACTAACTAAGTAGTGGAAAATAAAACCCGATACAATAATGGAAAGAGCTCATTAAATGAGTATCTATTATAATAATAATAGATCTAACTACCCAACTAACTAATTAGTGGAAAATAAAATCCAATACAATAATGGAGAGGTGGGACTCTCTTTGACCCATATGGGCAACCTGTTAGCCCAACTAATTAATGAGGAGGTGGGCATCTCCTTGATCCACATGAGCAATCTATTAGCTTTATAGATTTATGACTTTTGCATCCGAATTTAGACCATATACCTCCATAAAATTTGGATCATTCCTCCCCCCTTAGAAAATGATGGTCCCCATCATTTCACCCATGCTAAAAAGAGAAACCTCATTATCGTACCATTATGATTACAATGTGAAAATACCCAATGAAGAGAAGGGTTTTGTGTGGTTGACCCATAACCGTGGGTTTGTGGTTGACCCATAACTGTGGGTTTGTGGTTGACCCATAACCTAGTTGACAATGGCATTGTACATAGGTAGAAAAATAAAGAAATTTTAATAAAATCCCAAAATTTAAAAAAATAATATGGAAAAATCGTGACTTTGGGGGATGTGAACATCCTTCTGCAAATATATTCATAACTTATGCTACAGTTGATGAAATCCAATTCCGTCGAAGACCCATTTGAGATACTAAAGAGATATTCCCATAAGTATATGGAATTTGTTCTAAGGTGGCCCATGGAGTGAGAAAAAACAGGCCTAATTTGAAGGGTGCGCAGCCACGCTAGTTACAGACTTGTGTTGCTTCAAACAAAGATATCTTATAAACCAGACAACGAAATGAAATTTCACGAAATATCCATTTGATATCTTGAAGAGATATTTCCAGCCATATGTGGAACGCCTTTTGTGGTTTCATGAGTAGGGATTAAAATACCTTTGAATTTTGTGGCATGTGTAGCCTACTTGGGTCAAATACATGATGATATTCAATCGATGATATATCTCAAACCAGGAAGCAAAATGAGATTATGTGAAATACCCATTTGATATACTGGAGAGATATTTCCAGCCATATGTGAAACTCCTTATGTAGTTTCCTGAACAGGGAGAAAAATATCGTTGAATATGGTGGTATGTGTGGCCTCCTTGGGTCAAATACATGTTGAGATTCAATTGATGATATCTCTCAAACCAAGAAGAAAAATAAGATCTCGTGAAATACCCATTTGAGATCTTGAAGATATGAGCTATGTTAAAGCCTCTAAAATACTGTGTAAAGGTCACGGGACCTCTTGGAATTTGGCTGAGTGTAGAGGGCCACAAAGGATGCCAAGGGTTTGTAGAGAAGCATGGGTTGTTGTAGAGGTTGTGGAATCTTTGTGGGCAGCATGGACACCCTGCAAAATTATTGAAAATGTTGTACACCAATGGATCTAATGGATCCATGTTGTTGGTTATGGAGCCTGATTATCTTCCTGATTCAGAGGTCTTTTACTTTCAGCCACGTTTATACCCCATGAAGTATTTACACCCCAGAAGTATGTACACTCTTCCACGTGGGGGAGTGCAGAGGGGGGGTACCCCCTCTGCAGGGTTTGGGGGGGCTATCCCCTCGACTGGGGGGTCTGGGGGAAAGTGGGCCCCCATCGGGAGTTCGGGGGCAACGTCCCCCGAAGAAAAAATTGCCTTGTAAATGTATATTGTAATTTCATTGTAAATCTGGACCATTCATTATAAGGTCGCAGATCTAATGGTAGAAATTATGTTAGGGTTTTTTTCCCTAGAAAGCAACCCTCTTTTATGAGGGAAATGTATTGCGGCTATGGTTGATGGCGAATATTGTATTCTGAGATAGGAGACTATGAGAGAAAGAAGAGGAAGTTGCAGTGGGTTTGTTGTAGGTTGTATCCCTTCATATGATGGATAATAATAAAGCAAGGACCTGGCAATTTCTCTGGTGGATGCAGCCCACACTGGGTGAACCACGTAAATCTGTGCCTCTATTGTATTGTGTATCTTCTGTGTTTTGTTTCCACATTTGTTTTATTTTATTGCTCCACGGTCCTGTTTTTCTAACACATGTATGGATGTAGTGAATCCATGTATGGCTCTCCTTGTAATGGTGAATGAAGATCTGAGGGTAAAAACAAATCCCTGTAGTGCATGTGGACCAATTTTGATGCTTACAGTGTATGGCCCAACAAATGGATTCTGATAGTACCAAAAGGAGGTTGGTGATTATTGAAAATGTTTGAACCTATAGCATACTTCAAACCCTTGTTATGATGGAGAGCATACCTGCTCTAATACCATTGATTTAGATCTCAGGGGATGAGATCTAGATTGCTTGAATTCCAAGAGAGGAGGAGCTTAGATATGTCAATATTGCATGAAAAAAAGCATGGACAAAAACATGTAAATGAAGTACTATGGAGGTGAGGCTCAAAGAGGAGCATCACCTCTAAAACTAATTACTATTAAATCACTCAAAGCTAATTAATCTCACAGTGAACAATAGAAAATATGAGAGAAGCCAAAATGAGTAACTTGATATTATGAGAAGGCTTGTTAGGCCTTTATATAGCATCACAAAATGGTCCATTGGACAAAGTAAAAAAGAGCTCATTAAATGAGTCTCTATTATTAGTATAATAGATCTAACTACACAGCTAACTAAGTAGTTGAAAATAAAACCTGATACAATAATGGAAAGAGCTCATTAAATGAGTCTCTATTATTATAATAATGGATCTAACTACCCAGCTAACTAAATAGTGGAAAATAAAACCCAATACAATAATGGAGATGTGGGACTCTCTTTGACCCATATGGGCAACATGTTAGCCCAATTAATTAATGAGGAGGTGGGCATCTCCTTGATCCACATGGGCAATCTATTAGCTTTATAGCTTTACAACTTTTGCATCCGAAATTAGACCATATACCCCCTTAAAATTTGGATCACTCAACTAACAGATGATGTCAGTCATAAACATGAAAATGAGTTGGATGAAGTACCTATGATAGAAAAATTTGTAGATAAATGTGAGGAAGCAATTAGAATTGTTCGGCCATGGGAAGAACTACAATTAAAATAGAATCGATATGGCTTAGGATACAACAAGGTTCATGATAACCTTTTTATTCATGATTATTGCAAACATGTTCGCTTTGTAAGTGGAATTTTTTTGAATGATCATCGGAAGACAAATATTGAATATATTAGTAATGAACAGGTACGTGATATCATTGATTATCAGGATGATGATACAATGCAGATGTTGATGCAGTTAAGGATTATCATGATGTTTATGTAGTTGTTGAGGATGATGATGTTGCTACAGGTATTGCATATTTGTATGATCATGATGAATAGTTGGATTAAAAACCCATACAATCCCAACACTATCATCGGTTTGGCCATAATGAGTCAAAGTGTTTTGATCTTCACCCATGCAGTTTTTGTGGGAAGACTAATCACCTCTCATAAAGGTGTCAGAAGAACAAGAAAATTCAGTGGAAACATATACATTTTGAATGGTTAGAGAATTGGCGTTGGAGTTTGGAAGCCAATTTATTAGAGCGATCTTATCAATAGGTTCATACACAGGTACAACCATGTTTACAAGGAGTAATTTCTATAGTGGATGGTTATGAGTGTTTTGGATTTAATTATTTGAGGGAAAGATCGGGGCCCACTTGAGTTTCATCTTTTGAGTTGAAGATTGAGTCTTTCGACTCCACTAAATACATTTTGATTACCCTTTTTCATTTTCAAGGGGAGTATATCTGATGGTACATACTTCTCACCTTTTAGTTGACAGGGGGGAACTTAGTGATGATATGTCAAATTTCGAGTTTCGAAGTCTAGCTTGATGCTTTGGAGTTCATTCAAGACGATGTTTTTTTAGGATGATGATAGATTCAGGATTGTGGATGCATTTATTCATGATAACTATATTTTATACTTGATGATGGATTTGATTATTTGGATTTGGATTGGTCAACTTGACCTTCAAAGGAATTTCACCGAGATATTTTACCACTTGGAAGTTTTTATGGATTCAGGATTTTGATGGCTATTGGATGGATGGATGACTTGCCACATTTTGGAATTTGATGGATTTCATTCACCTTATGACTTTAATGGTGGTTCAACAGTTCAACACCTTGATGATAGTTCGACATTTCGATCGATAGTTCAGATTTGTGATAGTACCATCAATTCTCTTGGTTTACTATGCACGGAATTTTTATAGACACAAGACTTTATGGATATAGGGTTCAAATGCCTTTATACACTTTTTTCTATCAATTGTGTTTTTGAAATTATTTTGTGTGTCGATTTCTAAGAGTGGTTTGTGAACTTATTTGTTAACTTGATAGTATTCAAACTTTATAGGGATGATATTCGGATCTAGCAAAGGACAGTTGTTTTTTTTGCATTTGTGCTTGGCACATTTAGGATTGTCAAGAATTTTCAGGACTTTGGATGTGTTGGACATGTATCCAAATCAATTCTCATAAGGGTTTCCTCTCATCATTTTTGGGTTCACTTTAGTGAACACCTACAATTTATCTAGCTCATTTGTTACACAGTGAGTTTTCTAGACTTGGTTTCGGCATCCACTTTTGGCATTTTTTCACACAAATCTTCATCAATACTCATGAGATTTTAGACCATGAGTTATAGGTTGAAGATTTATCAAATTTTGCACCAGTCTTTGTTGTTGAGTTGATACATTTGTACGAACTTAAGATTAAGGGGGGGGGGTTGTTAGAAATAATCTTAAGTCCTAAATAGACCTTAACGACAATTTAGTTATGATACGGTTGTGAGGTCATTATATTGAGATGTATTATAAATGTACCATTGATGTACATATGTATTAATTGAGTTTTTTCATTTTCTGTATTCTTGATTTTCTTCTTTATTTCTCTGTATTTTTATCAATCTCAGCTCCCAAGTTGGATGGTAGTTATGTAGTTGAAAGTATGTTTTGATTTCAAGCAAATAGGCTTCAACCTCTTCTCCCTTTTTGTTCTCTCCGTCAAAATTTGGTGGCTTAAGCTTCTTGAGATCTCCTTGCAAACTATCAAGTTCATGCCTTCTTCTTTGATGCCTAACATGGGACACTTTTGGGTTGCTCTGTGGTTCTTCAGATGAATGTGCCTTCCTGGTTGAATAAGTAGGTGAGTAATGTGGTCTGTGAGTCCTTCTAACACTCCTTGAATGCATGAATCCTCTGTATTTCTCTATTATTGCATGAGGTCTTCCTTCTTCCTCATGTTTTGAACCTAATATGATTCTTACTTGCTTTTGCAATTGGTTTAGAATCTATACTAGTTGAGTGTTTATATGATTTTTCTCCTCTCGATCTCTGATTATTCTCTCATTATCGTTTTTGTAGCTTTTTACTTCCATTCTTAATCTCTTCGTGGTCTATAACAATTATATTGGCTCTGTTACGCTTCTATGTATGATGAAATCTATCTCTTCATTGACTAAATTTATGTTCATGCCCCTCACTTCTTCCTCATGGCTGTGCATTCTCTGGGCATATTCCATGCTTTTAGTCCTCATAATTCTACAAATTGTGCATGCAAAAAATCACTATTAGATAGGAATAATTTTACAATTCTGGAAAATTATGCATATTTTATGCTCCTTTAAGGCCACCAATTGTCTTCTTTCGATTTGTTGAGAATTCCTATTTCCCAAATCCAAATTATGGGCATATATATGGATTATATTTCTTATCCCCAAATTATAGGGATAACTAAGGGGGTGATGTCTCGAGGCCCTCAGGTTGCATACATGGAGTGTCGAGAGATCATGTGACTAGCAGTGTCCACTTGCACATATGGAAACCTGCTCTATCACCACACGTTGGATTCATCGTCAGAGCATCCACCACACCAGCTAGCTTTTGGAAATCATTCGGGTCTTACTCCATGCGGTACAAGCCAGGTATTGTGGCAAGTAATCACCCTAATATTTAAGGCATTTAAGAATGTTGTATTAAAGATGCTTTTGATTATAGAACATATTCTTGGAGATTATGATTTTGACCCTGTTTCACCTTGGTGAGTGTCATCGATTTCCTAGTGAGTGGCCAATTTTGGGGGAAGGGGTGTAACTGGGGGTCCCTTGAGGGATCATCATACTATTCGCATCCATACTTATCACTTTTTTCTCATCACATTCCCATCACATTTCCCTCTTCTAGGCCCTTTGGCTTTAGTGACCCAAGAAGGGCATTACCTGATTTCATGGGAAGAAGGGGCTAAAGGCCTAGAGGGATGATTTCTGGAAAAAGAAAAAAACTAAAATATAAACCTTCCAGATGCTCACCCAAAGAGGTCTTGAGAGCAATGAAAAGCTTCTCCTAAAAAATCAAATACCTCCAAAAGAAAAATAACATTGTATCAATGTCCCCACTTGTTGAGGTGTGTACACTCATGCGGTGTCCCTTTCTTTCCTTGCATATGGCACTCTATGTACCTCTAGCTTCAAGTGGCCTTGTGGTGTTACCCCCGAAGCTAGTCAATTTCACTCTAGGGAGTACCCAAGGTTTTGGATTATTAATTAATTAATGGCAATGAATGGGCTTGGAAAAAGGATGCATTGAAAATGAAGGTGCAACACACCCTCTACAAAGGCACCCATAGATGAGACAATAGGAGCCCTTATATGTCATGAAACTCCTTGACCTATGAATTCTAAACCCCTATCCACCTCATCATCTACTACATGACCTTGAAGGGCATCCTTGGGAGCATCCCCTACTTGAGGGTTTTGGTCTACCCAATAGGACTTTTATGACACCCATCCCATACCTAAACTTGGTCAATTGTATAGGTTCTTTGAGAATTTATTTAATTTGATGAGGTTGTTTCAATACAAATCAGTAAGTGTGGACACAAACGGAACTCCCTAGTTTAACCCCGAAACTAGAACAAAACAAAACAAAATATAAAACTTTCCCTAAGTTTTAATTATCAAGCATACTAACTAACAAGAGATAAATGACATACCTTTTAAATGTCGCTTTTCCTTGCTAGTGTCATCCTCGCTCTGTTCCAAAGCTTATGGGATGTTGAACCTGTAAAAAGACATAAGCCAACGAAGTGAAAGAAACAATGTATACTTAACAAAACATATGTATGTGATCAAGGAATCATACAATAAAATAAGAACAATTTTATGGGAAAGAAATATATTACTGTATTAGAAATATGAAATGGAGAATACAACCGATGCCTTGATGTTGCGGGGTTCCTTCCAACAGTTCCTTTCTTACCACACACTTCTACTCCATGGATTTTTAGACTGTATATCTGACAACTACTTATGATCTCAGCTTGACAAAGCGAAGCTCAAAGCCAAAATAGGCCCAAACACTCCATATGAATTAGCTATAGCTTAAGATAATCCAAACTATTGGCTAGACTAATATCTCATTAGTTGAATCTTTGTAACTAAGCTAAAGTTCTGAAAATGCTCTAACCATTCCCAAGCTCATCCAAAAAATCTATTCTAAAAGCTAACTTTCCCCATGAGATCTCCCCTCTGTTTATAAGCTGAAAAGGATAGGGTGAGGAGGTTAGGATGATCCCATGAGATTAGGGATGCGACTCAGATCTAAACCGATCAGAGGCCACCTCACCCTTGAAACTTCTATTCTAGAAGCATCGAGAAACTTCTCTTTTTCTTCGTACGGGTGATCGTCACACCCTTAACACTGAGAAAACTATGACAATGTTACAGGCCACTATGGTGCAACCTGGTTTGATCCTAGATTGATGCACCCTTAACACTGAGCAAGGTGTGATGATCCTTCTTTACAAGGTTTTTTACAAAGGAAAAGATAATTTCATCTCTTCGGGAAAGTTCATCTTCATTCTTCTTCATGGATTAAGGCAATTGATACTTCTAAAGACAAAGGATAGGTGTACATCATTAACGGTCATAGGGGTGATGAAAATAATGTGTAACAGTAAGCCCCCCAAAGTATGAAGTTAGAACAAAGTGATAGCTGAAATACTTTGTCGAGCGTGTGTTGGGAACAAGGAACACATCGATCAGAAACCTACCAACAAACAAGGAAATACAATACAATAATACATCATCATTGAGGTAGGAATTCCCATACTCAGAATACAAATGAATCAAAACATAAATGCCAACATGCAAAGATCCATGTCAATTAAGACAGGTCATGGCCACCAAACATAGATTGTGGATCCATGCCAATATGACTCAAATCTAAACATAGCCACCAAAAATACATTGTGGATCTATGTGTTAAAGACTCAAATTTGAAAATATCCATGAGACATACACTATGGATCTATGCAACAGTGCAATCTGAATATACTCCAACGCAACCTGAATCTATCAGAAAAGATCTAGGGTCTTCATCTCCACCATTCTATACTATGAATCTAACCATGTGAATACATTTGTTGAAGTCGAACATGGTAGAAACCAATTCATTACCAGCCATTAATGAATATTGTTAACAAGTGCGAGGGAAATCACCATTAATGTCAATGACTCCCAAGGTACACTAGTACAATCCAATGGGTGCAAACTTGTGAGCTGAAATCGAACATTCGGCATAATATCCCGATAAGGGGTCAATAATGAAAACCCATTGTCGAAAGAAAGGAAACCTACCATTAAAGCATGCAAGTTCCAACATACCAATTAGTTTCTAAGTCTAATTCCCAGATAATGAGTTGAAGTCGACAAGAAAAGACTCGTCACAGGTGGGCCTTAATGTATCCCCATTAATGACACGAAACAGGTAAAAAGATTTGAAGTAGATCAGAGTAACAAGTGATTTGGGACTGACTCAGGGATGGCCGACATGATAGAAGTCTTAAGGACTGCAAAAATGGTCGAAACAATAGAAGGCCTTTCGAGTTGAACTTCTCTTTGAACATATTGACGACACAACAATTGTCTTGGAAACATTGACTCAACAACAGGGATCACAAACCAAATTGTAATCTTATAAAGGAGTATGATCAAGAGACAAGCGAATTTTCCATCCTAGACATAAAGCGAGTGAAAGGGTGTCATGTTTAAAAGTGAATCACTTCCATAGAATACAGGTTTAGACACATTTCTTTCCAAATTTTCCCCCACCATTTTTGGTGAGTACCTCTTTATTTTTACACAAGATTGAGAAGGATAACATATGTTTGAACTGTAAGCTCATCCTTTGGATGAGTCCCTCAAAGTATGTTTAACGAACCCTAGGAAGGATTTCTTCGATCCCATATGGGCCTTTCAATATTTGTTTTACGAGTCCAAAGAAAGCAAACTCAGTGGTCTTTTCATGTTTATGGAATCTAAAAAGAACTTAAAGAGGACTCCATAAATTTTTCTAATCATGCTTGATTAGAGTGTTCCTTTTTCATAAAGTAGTCAGATGAGACCGAAAAAGAGATAAACTATCGCTCAAGAGACATTTTCTTCAAATTCTTTAATGAGCGTGAAAAAAACAGATTGCTCGACAATATTTTCATATTTAGAGAGTCTGAAAAGAGCTTAAAGGGAACTCCAGGGGGTTCCTTTTTCGTATAACCTTTACGAGTACAAAAAAAGTGATAAAATTTTACTCGATTACATTCTCATTGACTTACGAGCACGAGGAAGAACAAAGACTAAGCTCGGTATTGTTTTCATTTTTATGCAAGCTTAAAACAAAACAAAACTATGCTTGGGATAGATTTTATTTTTACACAAGCTTAAAACTAAACAAAACTATGCTTGGACCTGGTTTCATTTTTACACAATCTTGAACTAGAGAAAACTATGCTTGAGGTAGGTGGTTTCATTTTTACACAAGATTGAACCAAAGAAAACTATGCTTGAGGTGAGATTGGTTTCATTTTTACACAAGCTTGAACCAAAGTAAAAACTATGCTTGTGACTTCCCAACGCATTATCCAGGGATGGTTGGTACTTTTCCCCCAGCTTAAGAACCTAGAGACTTAACTTCAACATGAAGTGTAGAGGTTGTAACCAATTCCCCCCAATCTTTGTTTCATCCCACGACATAGGGGGGTGAAATGAAGCTTCAAATACTATACGTAACGAAGTACTTGACTCAATCTGCAAGATACCAGATATATAAAATATGCAGAACAGAAACGAAATGCTAGAAATAACAGAATAACAGTGAAATATCCAGCATAATCTTCTCAATACACAAAAATGATATACGAAATAGCAACA
>JASDQU010310266.1:10299-32858 GCA_032191745.1 Picea mariana
TGAATGTAATTCTTCAAGACATATAAGAAAAAACATTCTGTGGTTTTCTCCTGATTTGGATTTCCGCGTAAAACACTAGTGTACTGTGTATGTGTTTGTTTATTTATTACTGCTCATTATTGGATAATAATTCTACATTGATATAACATTTGAAGAAAAAGAATTATAATTACGTTATTACTGATTCACCCCCCCTCTCAGTAATCCAACATTTTATTCTATCTTAACGACTAACATGTTGAAGGGTGATAAAAAATATTTATCTATGAAGCAGGTCTTAGCTAAAATGGATATTTCTCAGTGTGAGGAGACATTGAAGCATTTCTTAACCCATGAGGAGCATGAGGAAGAAGAGGAATTCATATCAGAAACTTGTGAAGGGGAAGATGTGTTGCCACACGAGGAATGTCTAAAAAAATCCTAGTATGACCTCTTAGACATGCATGCAACTTCTATTGATGAGTTGGTGCATGAGGGGAAAAAAAAACAACCTTGATTACAAGTTTGGACCAAACTAATGGGATTTTTGTGACTACTGGTTTCCTTCATGACACTAGTGGAGTAGTTGTAAATGATGACATTCCTAAGACCACTAATGCACTTTCAGAAGAAGAGCATATTAAAATTTCCAAGTCAACTGTGATGTTGGTTTGGATCGGTGTTGGTTTGATTTCCAAACAGAGCCTATGGAGAAGAGTGTTCATGATAGTTTATGTTGGTCTTAAAGTCTGCACCTGACTACTAAAGGGCAAAGTTAGGCCACCTATTAGTTAGAAAGATTGTTTCTTTTAATTTTGGTCAGAGGGTTATTCTATTAAGATAAAGGCAAGGTTGGGTTGGCAGAATGATATGGATGAGGGCCCTCCTTGGCTGAAGGCACACAAAAGACAGACCAGTGAAATAATAGAAAACAGAGAGAAACAACAAATTACTCAATGAATAATCTGTTGTAAGAAGTTCAATACTCAAAATAATATTTCAAGACATCAAACATGTATAAAAACACAGTAACTCCCACAAGTTGCAAAGACGAATTTTCACCAAAGCATTAGTTGTTTGACAGGTTGCGTATTAGTAACAATAAGTCACACAATAGCTGAAAGGAAATGAAAGCACATTGCGCAAATCAAAAATTGTATTCAAGATAAGAATAAAAACACATAAGAAGTTGAACGAAACATTGTCATCAAGAATATGTTCACCAAGTAGAGAGCTTTAATCCGTGCATAAAACGAGTCCAACCCGTCTATTGTATTGCTATTCCTTCGCAAAAATATCCGACCATTACAATATCCAAAAAATAACTATTTAAAGAAAAGTTGCAGAGATCCTCGTCCTTAGGGGACTGAGACCTAAATTAAGATAACTGTCTATAAATAAAATTATTAAATGTACTAAGATGCTGAAATTAATCAACAAGAGTGGTTCTTATCTCACACAGAAGACCACTTTTGCATCTAATATAGGAAAATGTTGGACTTAATTAAGATAAAACTACTATTGTCTCTGAGACAGAACTGATGCATGCTGAAAGAAATGAATGGCCGAAAATAGGTCTCAGAGTGACAGAGAAAAGCTCTTTTGTCAAGCGATGGCATGTCTGCGAGTTGTTGGAGGCTACTGGAGATAATCGACTGTGTGAGCAGAGCTTGCTGAAGTGCATCTAGAACTAACCTGCGTCGATCTGTGACGGATACTGACTCTCTGTCTGTGTCTGAGCTTTCACAAGCTAAGCATAGTCTGAGTTGACTGTACTAGACTCTTCCTCTCACTTTCACTGTGATGATTGGTCGTGAACAGGAAGTCATGGAGACAAGCATCCAATAGGAAGACATGATGAGTGGAGACGGGCGTCTAATAGGAAGACAGAATGAGGTGACATGTGAAGACAGATGTCACAAAGTGAGAGGAGGTGTGAATAGTGAGTGGGAGGTATCTGGAGTATGGGGTTGATGACGTGTAGCGAAGGCTACAGCTGGCATGCAAAGAGAAGGGGCGGCATTGAAAAACCACACTGCGAGAACTCGGAGGGGGGGGTAGGTGGTAAGCAGATTAGAAAGGGGGGGGGTCTGAGTTGTGATAAATACCGTTGATCTGGAGAGGTGGGCCACCGCCGATGGAGATCAACATGGAGTTTAATCGGAGGAAAAGTGTGGGGTGTTGAGAGGAGCAAAAGTAGTGAGTGGGATGAGGAGAGATGACATGTGAGGTGACACAGTGATCTGACATCATTCAATCACATGATTGTGGGGGTTTTTGAGGGTGGTTTGGATTCAGACCGCCTTTGGGCCCACAATTCACCAGATGCTACCACATACCCTTCCAACAAAACCATGGTTTAAATTGCGGGACCGCTCTGGAAAATCAACGTTCGGGCAGTTTGCATCCCTGCAATGAACTATAGTCGTTGATCCGATTAGATCTGAGATCTGGGTGACATTTACCTACTGCAAGGATCGACAGTTCTTGTTGACCTAGGATCAACGACCCAGATTCACTTCGAAAGTCCGGGCTTCGGGAGTTTCGAATGTGAAACATGAAACATCTCCCAGAGGAAAATCTGTGAAGTGAATGATCTGTTGCCACATGTCATGATGGATGAATGGTCCAGATTCACTTCGAAAGTCTGGGCTTTGGGAGTTTCAAATTTCAAGCATGAAGATATCCCAGAGGAAAATAGCCGAAGTGACGTGGCGGTCTGATGTCGTATGATGTCGCGATTGCTGAGGTGTCTTAGAAAGAACGGTGACATGTGTCACAATGAAATGGGTGAATGACACAACCAAATGACCTTAGATGAATGCCACGTGTCCTACCTCATGAGTGTACCACGTGTCTCAACTGTTGGTTGCCACATGTCTCAACTGCTGGTTGCCATGTGCTTTGACACTTCAAGCTTCAGGAGTTTCAACTGTTAGCGCTTCAAAACTTTCCGGAGGAGAATTTCCGAAGTAATTGATCTGTCACCACGTGTCCCGTCTGATGGATGGTCTAGATTTAATTTGGGACTTCGGGCCCTTGGCTCTTTAGGACTTTCGAATGTGAAACCTGAAAATTCCTTGAAGGAAAATCTCCGAAGTGAATGATCTGTTGTCGTGTGTCGTGACCGACGAATGGTTCAGATTCTCTTCGGAGATCTGGGCTTCAGGAGTTTCAAATGTTAAGCATGAAGATCTCCTGGAGGAAAAATCCCAAAGTGGATGATATGCTTCCACGTGTCTCCATTGATGTATGGTCCTGATTCAATTCTAGGCAGTTCGACAGTTCAGGTCTTCTGATGACTCTGGGTGTTAAACTTTGTGCAATTCTGCATTCCCGAATGGATGACAGCCGTTGATATAATTTACTTGGTGGATTCTTACCGTTGAAACTTTACCTGTCTATTCCCATGGTCTGAGCCTGAAATTTGTTGCTCTGGATTGTTGAGTCATGTGCATGGGCATTCCCTATTCATACAAAAATACTTGGGAAACCTATAGTGAGCTCAATCCATGGAAAACATGATGACAAGTAATTCGACCCAAACACGACGTATATTTCATCTTTCAATAAAGACGGAAAAATAAATGCGCAAAGACTCAAACAAGCGAGAAGCAAATAAGAACCAAGTCACTCAGTAATGGGAAAACGACTTAACCGACCAGAAAAAGGAAAAATTGATGGAGGCATAGGGAAAAAGAGAGGAGAGGCAAGGGATGCAGACCTAGGTTACAACAGTTTCAGTCTCTTTGACTTGGAGAGGGATTTGTTCAAATCAACTACTCATGAGGTACATAATGAGCATACTCTTTCAGATAGAAAACATCATATAATAGGTCCATGGGATCTAGGTGTTTGGGCACCAAAGGATGAAGAATCAATATGGGAAGAATTCTCTTTTGACCAAGATGTTGTTCCAATCTTAAAACATAAATTATGTAAAGTGGTTTCCATAGAGGAAATTGGTTTTGAAAGGCATGATCTTGAAGACAAATTAGAATTTTTTTTGCATGGACTTGATTTTGATCAGAGACCTAGGGACAAAGATGAGACAAAATTTAAAGAAGAGGCTCAGGAAACTTAGGGTAGCCACGGTGACACCATTGTAAGGTATAGAGGAAATTCTGATTTTTATATGCATCATAACAACAAATCACTAAAATTGTGTGGTCTTGAAATTAATGAGGAAACTTGGAAGAAACAACTAATGGTGCTAGTTGAAAATAAAGTGCAAAAATTATCTAATTTGGATGACACGAAGAGTCTTATTGAAAATATCATCTAAAAGACACGAAGAAATCAGTATGAACAAATTGTGTCCCTTGTTGATTTGTAAAACATTAAGAGCACCATAGGAGACATGAAATCATCCTATTTGAATATGATCAAAGATAGATATGTGGATACTAAGTTTGTTTAGAAGGCTATATATACATCCAAGGAATTAAGGGTTAAGGTTGAAGAGCTCACCAATGAGATTAAAATCATCCAAAAATTCATTGGGCAACACTCAAAATGAATTACTTGAAGTACAAGATCAACTTTATGTGGACAAACATTTCAGGGAACAAGAGAATAGAGAAAGGGATAAAGAAATCAAGTGGGTAATTGAAGAGATTGGTGGCATTCATAAATATTTTTATCTTAAGCTCTTCCCAAAGAAAACATAAACTGGAATTTTGTACCAGCAGGAGGATTGGGTTGAGCATGAGGATAATGATAGCATTCAACTAGTTGATAATCCATTGTTTGAAATGGATACACAGTTTTCTTTTGATAATCCACTTTTCGAGTGGGATGATGGGGCTCTTTTTTATTCCAGTGATGAGATGGGAGTCGATCACAGGATTTGGGAACCAGGTGCAGTTTCTAACATTATGGTGTTGAGGTAGGATTGGAATTGTGGATCAAATTTCAGTAATAATATCATTATCTTCTTTCCAATTAGATTGCACTGGACTATATTTCATGTCACGCGGATGCATTAGTTGGTTTCCTTAGACCAGTAGTTGATAAATCGGTGGTTTACATTGATTGGTAGAGATGATCTAGTCATAGGAGATTACTTTTTCATCTACTTCCATATTGATCTAGATTATTTTGAGAACGACATGAAGACAAAAATATAATCGATATATAACAAGGAAATACACAGAGATAATCCGGAGAACACAAAAATATAGTGAAACCCAATTTCTATTAATAAATAGGAGAGAGAAAAACATTGGAGAACAAAAATTGGCAGAATGGGGTAGAGCTTATCTCTGAAAAGAAAGAGATTTTGGATATGATTCATTCGCAACAAAATTTACATCACACTCCATTGCATGCTTAAAGGGCTTCTTTCACCTTAATTATATATGAGAGAGTGAGAGGAGAACAATTTCCATGATGCATGTGGGACGAATTGGACTAATTTTATAAAATGCCATAGTCATGTAAAACACCAGGACTTCCTAGGCGGTCACCCATCCCTATACTACTCTATATGAGAGAGTGAGAGGAGAAAAATTCCCATGATGCATGTGGGATAAATTGAACTAAGTTTATAAAATTCCATAGACATGTAAAACACTAGGACTTCCCATGTGGTCACCCATCCTAGTACTACTCTAGCCTAAGCATGCTTAACTATGGAGTTCTAATGGGATTCGATGTATTAATGTTATGCTATATGCATGTACATTAGACCACTAGGAAATCATTACATGATGCCTGTAATTAACCAATGAAGATGACATTACATTCCATTCCCCATCAAAAGGGTGAATATCATGGTTTATCAAAACCATAGGCTCAAAATGGTGATTCAGTGGAAAAGGTGGATGGCCATCGATATCCATCTAGATCATTCCTCCCCCCTTAGGAAGCAATGGTCCCCATTGCGTCAAGTTACCTTGGGAGACGGGGAGACTTCTGATAAATATGAAGCTTGGTGTGTTGCTTTCCTTGCTAAAGAAGTTGTCTTGCTTAGCTTGCTGAAGGCTATCATGAATCTATTGCTAGAGGGGTTGGATCCGTTCAACCAATATAGCTGCATGATCTACCTGATAGTGGTAGGACTATGTCGGTGAAGATGCAACATGAATAGTATGAAGGGTTATGTTGTAACCTTGCTTGACTGGGCAGTGTGGAGGTACCCTTGTAGGTGAAAAAAGAACATCTTGGTACTCTTCTACAATCTTGTCAATATGCTTTAGTTGGATAGAAATGTCTTGGGATGAGGCTGTAGTGGTTGCATTGTCCTTCCATTCACCTTCTGATCGAATGGTGAAGACGATAAACTTTGCAGTATGAGAGATTACTTTATGGAATTGTTTTGGTGGGACAATAGTCAGAACTACCTCTGGTATCCTGTATAGTTGACTCCCCATAGTAACAATAACGCTACGGGGTCAAGATTCATAAACAACATGATGCCTCCACATATATGGCTGGCCTAATATAACATCGTCGAATTCCAATGGGGAAACATCACACACTACCTCAACCTTGAAGGGCTTGATGTTGTAGCACAGGCAACACTATTGGCTGACACAAAGATCTTGACAATGGAAAAACCACCCGATGTTGTATGGTTGCAGGTGTGGTGTTGTTGGAAAATCCAACTACCTGACAACCTTTTTTGAGATGACATTCTTTTGGCTTCCGCTATCAACAATAAAATGTAGTGGGGTCCTCTTCACCCACATCCATGAATAGAAGAGTCGCTCCCTCTTCTCAGGATCCTCTTCTGTTTGGATTGTTTCAGTTGCGATAGTAGAAGTGGGTTTTGCATCAATGATTTGTCTCCTTTTATTGTTTTCTGAATCAGGGTCCAAGTCGAGGTTCGACTCTTTGTCTTTGAGCTCGACCACCAACGACTGTATTGAGTGGCATTCATCATTGTTGTGCCAAGGGATGTTGTGGAAATCACACCACTTTTTGGTGTCTTTCTTAGAATTCATGTTACCCTTCTTTTTCTACATCTGGGATTGCCTCTCTTGAGGTTGGCCTTCCTTGATCTTTCCTTCATTATGTGAGTTAGAGTTTCCTTTTCCACGCTTCTCCCACTTACTATGCTGCTTGAATTTCTGTTCAATTTTGATTGCATATCAATAAGCAACTCCCAGTGAGGAGATGTCCAAGAAATACATCTTTGTTTGGATGTACCTATGTATACCACTATGGTACTTCAAAACCAGGTTCCGCTCAGAGTATTTGATACCCATATTTGAGCACAAGGTATGAAATATGTCGATGTACTACGATACCATATGGTATATTTTCGGACGTAGAGTTGTCTATCTCATGTATTGGTCATCATAGTTTCCGACGGGGTAGAAATCCTCCTTTAGGGAATCTACAAAGGTCACCCAAGTGGGTTCTCTCCCAAATAGTGTAAATTCATCCACGGTGTACCTCTCCTAGTAACCTTCCCACCAAGCCCTGACATGGGGAAGGGATTTAAAGAGCGTAATGGTGATCTTTTCATTGTCGAAATTTTTTTGGACAGAGTAATAACCTTCTAGAAGATTCAACCATTTTTCTAGAGCATATGCATCTATCTGGCCTTCAAATAAGGGGATATCAAAATTGACTTGTATCTTGAAGGGTGTCGCACATGAAAAATGGCTTCTTGTCGAATATGTCTCAACTGCCGCCATCGGTAGTCTTTGAAGGATCTGAGAAAAGTTGTCCATCATCTGGTTCCTTTGTCGCATGAGGACTTCCTCAAGCAATGTCTTGAAAGGATCTCCTGCTTTGTCATCTCTCTTTTCTTCCACCATGGGAGGTCGCTTGGGATGGCGAGAGCAGTTGTCCTCAAACGAAACTAGCTCGAGACCCAACTCTCTATACCCCAACCTTGTCAGGGACCTGCTCTGAGAAACGACAAGGAGCATCCTACTTTGATACCATTGATCCAGATTATTTTGAGAACAACACGAAGAAAAAATATAACTGATATATAACAAGGAAATACATAGAGATAATGTGGAGGACACAAAAATATAGTGAAACCCAACTTCTATTAATAAACAAGAGAGATAAAAACATTGTAGAACAAAAACTGGCAGAATGGGGTAGCTTATCTCTAAAAATAAAGATATGTTGGCTACACTTCATTCACAATAAGATTTACATCACACTCCATTGCATGCTTAAAGGGATTCCTTCACCTCAATTATATATGAGAGAGTGAGAGGAGAAAAATTCCCATGATGCATGTGGGATAAATTGGCCTAAGTTTATAAAATTCCATAGGCATGTAAAACACTAGGAATTCCCACAAAGTCACCCATCCCAGTACTACTCTAGCCTGAGTGTGCTTAACTGTGGAGTTCTAATGGGATCTGGTGCATTAATGTTATGATGTAGGCATGTACATAACACCACTAAGAAATCATTACATGATGTATGTAATTAACAAATGAAGATGACATTACATTCCATTCCCCATCAAAATTAAAGGGTGAATATCATGGTATATCAAAACCATTGGCTCAAAATGGTGATCCAGTGGAAAAGGTGGATGGCCACCGAGATCCATCTTGATCACTACTTCTGAATCCTATGTTTTCAAAAGGATTTCATATTGATTACCTTCGCTCTTTCTTTTCCACGTTGTTGATAGTGACTCAAGTCCATGGGAAAATAGACTTTGATCTCTTGCAGGCTATGGTGTAGACGGTTGTGGGAGATTTTCTGGATGATTTATAGATGATTGCAGTAAGTTGGATGTGATAGAATATTAGGGCTTCCCCCTTTGACACTTGGAGATTAAGTGTCATTAATTATTTTTCAGTTTTTGGCCATAGAGATTTTTCCTAGATGTCTAATTTTAGAGATGGTTTTGTTGACATCTTCTATACCATCCCCTTGACAATGTCTGATTAGATTAATTTTAGGAGAGACATGAGGGGATATGTTGAGGTTTATATGTTATGGTTTGGAACATTTTCTCTTCCACTTCCCAAGATTGAGTCTAGCAGAGAGCTTGCAAACTTTGACTTCACTGAGATACATCTGCAGGATGTGATCCTTGATAATAGGGATGAGTCTTCTAGGACTTACAACTTAGGGTTCCAAGAGTGGAGGATACAATCTATGCACAAGGACACAAGGACCAAATATTTATGATCAGAGTGGTGCATCGTCAACATGGTGGGTCCTTTCTGTGGATAGCATGGGTCATTGGGACTTCATGGTTTGACAATTTGGCAGTTAGTATAGATGGGAGAGTCAGATTTTATTATCATGAGCTCACTCTTATAGTGCATTGGAATAGATTCCTAGGAGGGATATTGTATGAGGTGTGGAATGAGTCTTCAGAGTATCTGATTTCTCTAGTGATCGGTGGCCTTCAAGAGGCCTATTGTGTTAGTACTTTGCAGGACAATATTGTGAGCAATAGGTGCTCCCCATCTTTCAGATTGGTTTGGGACCCTGGGATCATTCTCAGTTTCAGTTTGGCTCTTCTTGTTGTTTGTATGGTTGTGTTGGCATTTCTTGAGGACAAACAATCTTGGGAAGGGAGGATTGTAATGTCCCTTTCCATATGATCACTATAGGGGATGACTTAGTGGTATATCTGATTCTCGTAGGCCATAGTCAATTATAAAAGGGGATTAATAGATTAATTATTTGATGTCATTGGGAGGAAAAAGCTAACTTATAAAGTGACATTGAGTAATTAAAAAGTGACTTGAAGAATAAAGTAAACAAAACCTTATAAGTCACTTTAATTAGTTAAGTGAAGGTAAAAGGGTAAAAGGGTCAACAAACATGTGAGAGGGACAAAAGAAAGATGAGAGCTCATTCTCTCATTATGTTGATGATTATTTTTTATATTGATTTGGAAAGATCTTGGAGCCTTTTCGGTTTGGAGTGAAACCCTTGTTTGGATTGGTTTCGGTGGTGAAATATTTCACCCTAGTTGATCTAGTTTTGGTGGTGAAAGATTCCACACTAGCCATTAGGAGGGGACGTCATTCAAATCTTCCATTTGCATTCATCTTTGAGGAGGTTGATCCATCTATTGCAGCAGTTTTGGGTTTAGAGAAAACACATTCTTCCTGTGCAAGATAATTTATCTATTGCAGTAGTTTGTTGGATTGTGGAGGACAAATATTTTTATGTGGAGGGATAATTTGCTTATACAAGCTGATTTATCTTGAGGGAAGCCGAAATATTCCTTGCAGAGGTCAATTTTGCATGTGTAGGCTGAATTATTGGTGAGGGAGGCTGAATTATACTCTGCATAGGATATATTTCTCTAGAAGGGTTGACATTCTCTTTAGGAAAGTCGTGTTCTTAATGGGTAGTTGATTTTCTTTGAGGAGGGACCAAGTTTCTCTTGAAAGGCAATGTCACCCCTTGATGGAGTCGATTTTCGTTGTAGGAGGGGGGTAATTTACCTTACTAGAGGTTGAGTACTATAGGAGGAGGTTGTATTTTCCTTTGTTGGGTCGATTACAGTTGTAGGAGGGTGTATCCTTCTTGTGGGGAGTCATAGCTCATTGGAGAGGTCAATTTATCATGGTGGAAACATATGGAAGCATGAGGGGAGATAGTTCCAATCCATATCAGCAACATTAAACACATAAAACGTTGTACCATTCTTGTACCCCCAAATCTGTACCAACTTATGCAATGAGGTCAAACTAATAACAAAGCAGTTCAGTTATGTTGGCTTTATTAGTCGATGTATCTATTTGTTTGAATGTTTGGCTCTTGAGATTTTTTTTTATCATCTATTGAATATAAATAACTTATTACTTGGCATCAAACCCTTGCATATCTTATGTAAATGACATTGAGAAACCTATAAACAACCATATAATACAACAACAACAATAAGTATTCTTTATAGTGGGTTTGGAATGTGCAAACAAAGTGTTTGACAAAATTAACCAACCAGTAATAAACCCAAAATGCTAAATTATCCAAATAAGGGGGGTTTAGCAGTGTGTTTTGAACATATCCGCAAAGTGTTTGTCAAAAGACTTGATTCAACTCTCAACTTATAACATAACAACATTGATATTAAGAGGGTTGTTAAAAGGGTTCTAGAACATGGTAGCAAACTGTTTGACGGAAGTTCCGGATGAAATAGTCACCAAAACGTTACATCAGTAAGTAGTAATTTATAACAACAGTAAAGAGGGGCATTACAATCTTTCACTGAATTATAAAACATTGTGAAGTCTTGGTGAGTTTTTTGATAAAGTATCAAACGATATATAATAATAGGAAAATATGTTCATTAACTTGTAAGATACCCATTTTACATGTTTGGAAAAAGAAACATAATTTGTCCCTCCTCTAGATAATGTTGCAAGCATCATGGCTTGTGTTTGTCAAGGTTCTCACTTTACACTCTTGCATATTCGTCTATTAGTTTTGATGATATTTCACCACAAAGTTCCTATATGTGTTGATCTTGACCACCACTTATGTCAAGCTCGGGATCAATTAATCTTTTCTCTATCACTTCTATTATGGTTTTTTTATTATTGATTCATCGATTATGAAAGGACTCTTCAAACAAGTTCATCATAGGATGTTCTTGAACAAGAGGGAACTTAATTATGTCCATCAATAACTCCAATAGTATTAAATATTTCTTATATTCATCTTCATACTTGACATGTTGACATTCCTCGAAAGTTCCATCTAATAATAGATCTATCCTTGTCATTTACAATTTTTGTATCTTACACCTTTATTGCATGCTTATCTATTGTACCTAACTTCATCTACAATTTCATTGCCTTGTAAAGTTTCCAACTACATATAATGCATCTAACTTCTTGTGAATTTTCTTTCTCATTTGTTGGAGGTATTGGCTCAATAAATGGAAATTTTTAGACCCCTTTCTGATTGGAATTGCCCCCCTTTGTCCCATTGGCCTTTTTTTTCTTTTATGTGAATGGATTGCGTTGTCTTCCAAGGAAAAACCTTCAACACTTTTATTGCCAATTTCTAGTGAAAATGTATTTATCTCACTTTGATCACTAGATGAACCTATTCTCTCATCCATTATATGGATATTAGATGCATTCTCACAAGAGTTGACATCGTTTTTCAATGATAGGTTGCTCAAAAGAGCTTGGAGCATGAAGAGAATGTGGATCCTTGGATTCAGATTTTTGAAAGTGTGATAATGCATTATTTTGTCTTTATGTTTTCTTCCCAAGATCGACGTTTGACATCTCATTAAATATTCCACAATTAAAATTTCAAATCGATCTAGAAACAAAAAGTGAAACTTGCATGAAAAAAATAATATAAAATTAGCAAAATTTCTACCAAGTACAACATATTTGTATCGATTTATATTTTCTATTATCTTTTTTAAGAAACCAAATTCTCTAAGAAAACATACAACCAAAAAGAAAAACCACCAAATTCTTACATGAATCCTAGAAAATAACCTAGGGTGTAAAGTAATAAAATACAATATAAATGCATCCAAAAAAACCCTAGAACTTAAACCCTCAAGCAATGAAGATCCTAAGTGATCAGACCCTCAAACAATCCTGGTGCCAACTTCTCTTGCCAACATTAAAAAAACTCAGAATATAGAAATTACTTGGCGCTCTTAAAGGAGGCCCAAGGCTGTTTTTTTTTTTTTTAATTATCATGGGTCATTTTGGGGTTAGTATTTTCTCGGAGCATGTCTAGGGTTTGGAAATATAACTTAAAATCATAAAAACATGTTTTGGGGGCCTTAAACATGCATTAGATGTCTGAAATGTTTTACAACTTTCTTGAAACATTTCAGATTTTTAGGGATCCATTTTGTCTTTTTCCTTAAACGTTTCAAAATCTTCAGAAATGCCCAAATCTCGTTAAACTTTTCTGAAATAGTTTTTTCACGTTACCTAAGATGGAACTAAAACATTTTAGTGTTATTTCAAAGGTACCCAATATTGGAATGAAAATATTAAAAAGTTGATGGAAGGAATAAGTTGTGCTCGATAAAAGGTTATTCCATTGTTAAGGTAGATGTTGTAACAAGTTGTTTGCTAGCAAAGAGTTTGTAGTTGAATGTGTCTGCAAGGGATGAGTTTATAGCAATATTAAAGAAATAAGAGTTTAAGTGAAATGATTTATTATGTGAAATGAGTTGCATTTGTTGTTGTGAAATGAGGTCATGGGTGTTGTCATTATCCACTAATGAGTTGTAAGTGAGATCTAGATTTAGTGGTCGTCATATACATGTACTATATATTGACATCAATGGATGAATACATGTGTTGATAATGACTTAAATCATCTTCCTCCAAATTTGTGTCTTCATGTCTTGCTTTTTCTATTTCTTAAGATCCATAGAAAGCAAAGTAAATGGAAAAGTTTATATAAATCATGGAAGTTAAAATCAATGGGTTTTTTAAGTGTAGATATTTCTTCTATTCCATATTTGGAATCACTAGAAGCAACAAAAGAACTATTTTATTTTTCAAATGCCTCAAAAGATAAAGTAACATCTAGTTACTACAGTTCAACAATTGTTCACATTCAACTATTGGTAAACATTTCCACTAAAAACAAATCCGCCAGTTTTACACAAAATGATCTATACATGACCATATGAAATTACAACTTCCAGGCATTGCAATAAGTAAAAGTTCCCAAAACACGAGGAACTAACAAAGTATGATCCTCAATGTTTTATCACACTACACATTTCATTAATGAGAATTTCCTAAATGCATTTTTCAACTTAAACTTGTAAATTGTAATAAGTGGCTAAAAGGTTGACGCTTTCAGTATTTAAGGAAGGATCCTTCTCCATCAACACATGGGTATTAAATTTTTTGACATTTAACGTTGATTAACAAGGGGAATCGCCTGCATACATCAAATTGTCAAACAACCTTCACGTGTACTGAAATGAAATTTAACTAGTAACTAGCATCGATGAGCACATGGAGCTTACATATACAATGGTAAATTGCCACAATGAAATTCACCCATCACCATCGATCTCAAATTCAACCCATCATAAAAAGTGAACTCTAAACCAACTTCAAAAACATAGTTACTAATCATCACCCACAAAAAGGCAAGGAACATCAACACTTCACAAATTCACTTCAAACATAGTTGAATGCCATTGTAAGATATTCTTGGACCTTGACTCCACTCAACCATCTTGTTAACACATGACAACATATAAATTCCAACTATATTCAACATCTTCAAAATTATGAATCAAAATTAAAATCAATATATAATTTTTTCAACAACCACATTTCCATTTTGTTGCCCATGAATTTGGGAATATGTGAGCATGGATACCTGATTTGTTGTAAAGCATTAATGATCTTACGGAGGCAATGAAATTTACATCTAGGGGATATTCACTAAATCTAGTACATGCATTTTCAGTTTGTGCATTCATGGTTTTTATCTATGGTTTTATGTTTCATTAAAAAATATCAATAGTATTAATGGGAAATGACTACTCACTACCATTCTCACTGCATTCTTGAACTCATTATATTTGAGATTTAAGAACAAGAATAGGTTCTAGATAGAAAACACAAAACTAAGTAGAGATATTTAAACCAATAAAAGGCCACAAAATTGCATTGGTATAATTTCAATGGTTAAATCCTAAAAAATGCCAAACTCTTTGATGTAAAATGGCATAGTTTTTCAATGGAATCTAAATACAAAACACATAAAAATAGAGAAATAGAAAAATGTAGAGACCAATAAAATATGTTTGTGAATGCGAACACTAAATAGTAAAAATTCAAATGCATCGAAGAGAGTTGTGAAGAGGCTTTTAGCCATGTATCAGTCATGTTCATGTTTTTACTAATATTTAGAAAATATAAAGGTAACAAAAGAATAGGCTCTAGGTAGAAAGCACAAAACTGAGTTGAGATATTTAAATTGGTAAAGGACAACAAAATTATATTGGTATAATTTTAATGGTTAAATCTTTAAAAATTCCAAACTCTTGATGTAAAATGGCACCTTGTTTTAATAGAATTAAAATTCAAACAACATAAAAATAAAGAAATGTAAAAACTAGAAAAATATTTTTGTATGGATGCTTATACTAAATGGTAAAAATTAAAATGTATCTATGAGAGTTGTGAAGAGGGTCTTAGTTGTGTTTCAGTATTGTTCATGCTTTTACTAACATCTCGTGATTATAAATGCAATAAATCATACCTGGAATTAGAACTAAAGTACATATCTAAAACAAGTCGGCGAAGAACATACAAGCAATATGAGAAAAGGCCTTTGTATGAAACTTTTGGACTCATTTATCAACCCATATACTATTGAAATTTCAAAACATTCTCGATTGATTGATTGCAATCTAATGAATCAACACAAACCAAAAGAACTAAATCAAAATGTTACACTAACCCCTGCTTACCAAGTGGGACCATCTGTGTAGCTGCTTGTAGTTCATATTGACCTATCCTTATGCTTACAATTTTAGTGAGTATCACATGCATTTGTTCCACTACTAAAGTCAAAGCAGCAACATCCAACTCTTTGTTTCATTATGCATTTGCACATTACCTTTAGTATAAAAAATATGCATCACTTTTGCTAGGAATTAGACATTCAATAATCATACATGAAGTATCTATTAAAAGAGTGAACAAAACTTTAAAAACATCTAAAATTCAAATCCAAATCTTGTATTGTTGTAACCATGTAATCTACCATTTAAAGAAGTTTAGCTAAGCATAAAATTTTAAAATAAAATTCTAATTGTTCATTGATCTCATTAGTACTTCTCAATAGTCCGTCTAACTATATATATTTTATAAAATGCCCCCCCATATCCATTGAGTTACCATTATTCGACATCATGTACATCAACGCAAAAAAATCCCTATCATCGAAGGTACCTACAAAAAAAATATCCCCTTGTCTGAGTATCATGATTGATAATATCAACAACAGGACCCCTGACCACACCATAATCTAAATTGATCCAATCTCAAAGCTCATTGGTGAGATCTTCAACTTCGACTATCAAATTTTGTGAATGATAATCGCACTTTTCTTATCAACTTGTAGCCCAAGATATCGTTACATATGTTGCTCAAGTTGAGTGCCCATTATGAATTCTATGATGTTTCCTATCAATTGCACATTTCCACAATGAATATGCATAGTCTCAAGTTGTCCATACATGTAACCAAAACCCCACATTTTCTCTACTAAGGAGTAATAATAAGCATTATTAGAGGTAGTCACGTGCTACTCAACTTGTGAAGAATTGATATGATCCTACTTTCAAGAGACAAATCAAGATTCCATTGAGGGAGCGGAAGTGCTCTAATACAGAACCACCAACCACATCTATCATAAGGGTTTGAAAAATGGTAGATGCCAAAAATCAAAGAAAGGGTAAAAACTCATTTTAATACATAATGAATTACAATTTTAGGGTTTTTGTACCTCAACCATCGACAATGGATTTTCAAAGGTACTATTAAATTTACATAGAAGAAGATCTAGTTATATGGACCTCTTATTTCACTTCTAAACTCGTGTGACACTTTATACTTTTGATCCCCAATTCAAATTTCAAATGTTTGCTATATAGAAAAATGTTTTAATTATTAATAATTCACACTTCTACAACTAATTTTTGTCCACTGCTTGGTTCATCTTGCAATTTGCATTTGTTTGGTTGACCAATTAGTTCATCTTTCCCTTGCATTCCAACTTTCTTACTTGTGTAAAGAAATGTCACAATGAGATGTATTCTCTTTATCCCATAGACCAATTAGTCTTGTAGACATTAAATCTATTATATTCTATGCTTTGGTTGCCAATCCCTCAATTACCCAGTCCCTCAATTATTTATCCATCCTACATGACTAAGAAGGTAAACCATGTAAGTATAATGTTGAAATAAATCTTGTATAGATGAAACACCATGATCTCAAACCATGGCGTCAAAGCAATGATGGCCTTAATCCACTAGTCCAAGTAAAAATCTAAATCTATGTTAGTAACAAGTAATTGAATAGTGACTTATGTTAAGTGATAAATAAATCGATGCTAATATCCAATGATTCAATAATAACTTATATTAAGTGATACTAGAGAATACAAGTTCAACCTTAATAAATCTAAGACTTAAAATGAAACTACACCAATAAACTAATAACAAATGGAGTTTAACCTTAATAAATGCAAGTTTAACTACTACAAACATATTATTAAAAACACAACAAAACACTTAATTTTAAAATAATGCACTGACTGAGCAAACTGATGGCAGCATGACAAGGGTGCCCTTCCCTATGGATCCATTTATTATTACTATTACATTTACATTTAATGTTAGTGCTGCAGTCAATCATGTAGATTGTGTAGGATACAATACGCACTCATGTGGCATCTAATGCCCACATCCTAGACAACGCGTCAAAGGAAAAGTCGTTGTTTCTAGCCTCAATGGGAAAACAGATAGTTGAACGGGACCTTTGCATTTTGTTTTTCTGCCTACATTTTTCCCATTGAACTTTTATGCTCACACCATACACATCTTTTTTGCATATGATATACCTATTCTTATATATGTACAATGAAACGGTAACTCTCTTATATATTATAATAATTATTATATCGAAACAACTTCTCTATGGAAATTCAACCATAAAAACTTGTAATTTCGCTATAAAAATCATGTTGGGTTTGTAAAGAAAACTCATTAGAAAATAGGGTATGTTTGCTACACGAATAACCTATTGCATTAGATGCTAGGTGTGTTCGCAATATCTATGAATTGGTTTTGGATTAAATAGGTTTGATTTTCAACACTCTTGAGTTGATTAGCACCAATTGCTCATTGCAATGTTATTTTGGGGCGTGTATCATTACATGATCATATAGGATACCTAAATGAAAGAGGAGATGATATTTTATAGTCATAGATGCAATTCCAAGATGTTTTGAACATTCACATCCACATAATAGATTTTGTGGAGGAGGGGAAGGTTGAGAAAGCATGGATGATATTAACCCAAGGTTGAGAAAGCATGGATGATATTAACCCGAGAGCCTACATGTTATATTCCATTAATTATGCACTAGGAATTCCTTGGATTGCTCACCAACCCTTGTGTCGAAATAATCCACCACTTCTTTTTTTGCATCCATGCTCTAGTTTTGTTCTTTGTCGTTGGATCTTGGTTTTGAATTCCTTGTGTTTTTGTTTTGCACGTTACTGTAGAAATTTCTGGTGCAAAATTGCTTTCTCAGATTTTAATACAAAAACAAAATTCCACCTCCTTGACTAAGGTTTCTAAGATCTTAACCCTATGAATTTTCATCCTTAGTGCTATTATGTAATAGAGTATAAAACAATGACGGAAATTATAGTATAATATTTCACTTTTTTATAGCCCATTCTTCTAGGTAATCCAAGGAGAAAATATACCAAAATATCTTAATAAGTTTCAGCCCTATAGGGAAACTTATCACACATAAACAAAATTTGGAAATTCACTTTTACAACTATTATAACAACAACAAAACAACATATTTAGCATAAACAAAATAGTCTTTAGATTCTTCACTGATGATGTCAAGTCACTCAACAAATTGTCCTTTTACTTATGCCGAATCATCAAGACATATATTGTTGTAAATAACACTACATGAATAACATATATGGCTAAAATTCAAATATGGAAATCACACAAGTTTTGTACAGTTGAAAACATCATTAATATGCTCACGATGAATTTTAAGTAAATACCATAACCCTCTCTCAAGGCTATTACAAACCCACTATCTCTCCAAAACCTTAGCTAGAGAAAACAATGAATATCCTAACAAACAAATGAATATATGAGAGAGAGTAGAAATGAAGACTAAGAGAGAGAGAGAGAGAGAGAGAGAGAGAGAGAGAGAAGACTACTACACACTCCTCTCTAGGTCACATCTCAACACAAGATATATGATGTGATGTGATAAGGACTCTTTCCTTCCTCTATTTATATGAGAGGTAAGGGAGGCCAACAATACAATGTGGGCCTAAGCCCCTACAAGCAACCTACAATAAGCTCATGTATGACTACACAAGTGAAGCGCTCCCCTCTAAAGTACACATGTCATGCTCCAAGGTTATGTCGTATACAATAAGGGCTACAAGATGATGTAGCTACTCAATGTATGTACACATCTCTCCAACACAAGCCTCCATGAACTCTATTGATCCTCTTAAGCAATGCACTCCATTCGTTTAGCTTCCCTCTACAAGAACATTGTTTTAGCTTAGGGATCCCAAAGCCAACTCCAATCCCCCAAACAAGAATCTAAGTAACCACATGCTATCTAGGGCCTAATTCCCTCCCCAAGGTTGCACAATGATCCTCTTCCCAAGTAGAGCATTCTCCATGCAAGTGAACCCTCTATCTGGCCACAATGAAGGGAATCTACCAAAATGTTAAGAGAACTCGAATTCCTAAGGGAACAATATCAGTCCATCACCTAACTAAGGTCAAACGATCATTAAGTAAGTTGTCTCCACTGTGAAAATCTATCATGGACCACCTCCCATATGTCAATCCATATCAAACCATTTGTTGGTCTTTTATCTATGTAAGTACTTTTCTACTTAGGATTCTTTATTGGTTATTCTGATCCTACCTTACTGTCATAGATTGACCCCGGTTCAGATTTGATAAGCTCCCAAAAAAATCCCTCTAAAACTATCGAACCCTCTGGTAAACCAGAAGACAACACAACACACAGAGTGTACTACACAGTCTCACTCGAGATAGCTATATGGGTGGCTGCAATACTCAGGTGTTTGCAACCTGGGAATGAGTGGAGATCTATGGTTGTATCTTGTAATCTTTATTCATTCAGCCTAACATCTAATTATAGCATTCATTTGATTCATGCATGTGAAGTACCAGATCTAACTAGTTAATTCATTCATCTAACATTCACCATTTAACAACAATAAAGACGCATACATTCATTCACATAACACAGGTTTTACCGTGGTTCACCCCCTCTTGGGCTACGTCCACAAAGATATGGCTCTCAAGATCTTTATTATGGTTCAATAATATGTCAAGTCATGTGTGTTTACAATCTTAGACCTTACTCTCTCCAACAGGCTCCTCGATCTCTATGAGGTTGACTAGATCACACCAAGCTCATCAACCTACAATATAAACCTCGGGATCATGTCGCTCACTACCTCCCTATCTCAACAACTTATTGACTCGTACAGTTCTTACAACTCTCTCTTCCTCGGTCTACTCTTTTCTTCCTTTAAGTACTCCTTATTTATATTCTTGGCTCTTCAACCATTACAATACATTACAAAAACCCTAACCCTAACATTGTTAGGTCTTCCTTGCATGCACGCCTCGTTCGCTTCTCTTACACGCGTTGTTTTTCCTTCCAGTTGTCATTTCCTCCTTACATGCTTCTCTTCCAAAAATAGCCTTTTCTACTGACTAGGCCTGCATCCAACACCATCCATGGGCTTGAACATACACCATGTACCCCAAAGCTCATTAATCACCCTAAACATGGTGTAAACATTTTCGAAGTAACCCCAAAAGATTGTTAGGATATTTAGACACTTAGGAGTTAGTTAAGATCTACTTGGTATAATATGTTGTTAGGTAAAAGTGTGTTTCTTAGTGTGTTTCTTTAGTATGCATTAGTATGCATTTGTAGTTAGGAAATCTGACGGTCACGATATGTTCCCGACATAGAGTGATCTGACGGTTCATACTCTCCTCGATCTTAACGGCCGTTGATCCGTGGCTTAACACCCGATTGGTCCATGATCTCTATTTAAAGAGCATGGAGGGTCATTTGTCGATGATTGATTGTGAGAAACTCTCTTGTAAAATCCCTCTGTAATCTTTTTATTTGCATTAATAAACTGCTCCAAGTGGTCGCGTTGGCTGGGGTCGTGGATGTTTCCCCGTAGGGGTTTTACCACATGAAAACATCGGTGTGTTGATCTTTGATTTGGTTATGTGAGTGGTTACTGAAGGTGTTTTTTCTCTGTTGGAATACCTGTGTTGTCGAACATGGTATCGGAGCATGTTTGAAGACCCGCTCTTGTTGTAGATCGAGATCGTGAAGCTGAGTTGTCTCATCTCCATTTTCTGAAATTTTCGTACATTTCTGGGATGAGAGGATTGTTCCATTGGGTTTGGAACACTCGTTTCATTTAGGAACACTTTTCGTTTCACTTGAAAAGGTTTCTTTTTTCCCAAGATACATCCATTACAGTCAGAGCCAGAGGTAGAAAGCCTGAATAGGCATTTTTTAAATTTCTGCAAAGTTTTATTTTGATTTTATTTCGGTTTGTATTTTTTATTTCCAGGTTAATACTCTTTTAGATCTGTGTATGATATTTTCCCCACGCCTTATGTGATCTCGGCAAATCAGAAACAGATAGGAAAAGGTGCATCTTCCGGGTAAGCTAACCAAGATCTAACCCTTGTTGTCACCGAGAAGCGAAATTTTTTGCTTGTGTGAAAAGAGTTTTTTTGAGCATGCTCTCCAAGGCCCTCTTCCACAACAACAACAACAACCCCAATCCTCCTTCTGAACATTACAATATGTTTTGCTAGACCATTTGGTTAAAACTTGCCTTATTAAGTAAGAGGTCTTGAGTTCAAGTCTCTCTTTTGTTACGTTTTTTTGAAAAAATTCATGCTAAAAATTGTAAAGTGCATTTCACTTCAAGTATAAAAGTGAATCAATATAAGTAGCTTTATATTTTATTTTAGAGTTATTTATTTTGCATGCAACTTTTCTGTTATAAGGTAACTTCATTGTAAAAGTGATCCCTACTTCTCTTTATAAAAGTGGGTCACTTCATAAAGTAGCTTACACTATCACGTGGTTATTTGGTTACCGTTTATGTCTTTTTTTAAAAAGGGCATAACTCTCACAACGGAAGTCCGTTTTCAGTGTTGTTTTTTTTAAAACCGCATAACTTTTCGCGATATTTCCATCCAGGTCATTAGTTTCAGTTTTTAAATCCGCATTATCTGCATATTTAATATGGATTCTATAAGTAATGTCTTGCTTACCAGCAACAACTACTTCCAATGGAAATCCTATATGGAAGATTTATTAAGAAGTAAAGGCTTGTACCGGATTACCTTGGGAAAGGAAAAAACACCCACTGATGATGATAATAAAGCCAAATGGGATAATATGAATGACGAAGCACATGAACTAATCGGAATGTCCATCTCTCCTGATTTAAGGTACCACCTTCAAGGAATTGATGACCCCGAATCTGTGTTTGGTAAACTCAATATTATTCGAGCACAACAGTTAGAAAATCAAATTGTTAAGAACCGAAGACTGAATACAAAAGCACCACAATAGATATACAAGAACAATATGCAAAATCTCCTTTATTACCATCAAACCCTTGAGGTAGGGCAACACCGTACAATAGATCATATTATGGAAGGGATCCTCTCATGTTCACTTGCCTCTTCGAGGGGGCATCCTCCTATTGAGCTACCACTCCAAACACAATACTTCTCTTCATGTCTCATTACATTGCTTGAACCCCTTTATATAGTGCTACCATCAACTAA